>JARSSU010024027.1:0-67062 GCA_029619165.1 Eurosta solidaginis | reverse complement strand
AACTTAAAACTAAGCAACTAAAATTAATTAATTCAAGGATGAGATAAATTTTCTCGATAGTAGACTCAATCCGTAACTTAAACAAAGGCCTGGGCATTACAAAGTCAAGATTTAGCATTCTGGAAATTTATTAAACTCTTCGAGACCTCTTGTGAGAGGGGCAAACGCTAAGGTATTGGTTCTCAGAACGTCACCGTAGAATATATTATGAGAGCGTAGAGATCTACTAGGAACTAGAAAATTTAACTGCTCCAACAGAGCTGAGCAATCAATCGTACCAGAGATAATATCGTAAATAAACATTAAATGTTGTACTGAGCGTCTGACATGCAGTGGCATAACATTTATAAGCATGCACCTGTTTATATAAGGTGGTAGGGGATGTAACAAAATGAAGGGGTAGGAGGGCGATCGAATGAATTTACGTTGAACCCTTTCATTCTAGCAGAGTATGTGCTGTAAATGGGATTCCATATGATAGAGGCGTACTCTAATTTAGATCGCACTAATGAATTATACAATATACTCCTAGTGTATGGGTCCTTAAAATCCTTCGCATAACGCCTTAAAAAGCTAAATTAGCATACGCTTTTGGTATAAGATAGTTAACATGGTTAACGAAAGTGAACGAAGAGTCGAAAATGACACCAAGATCACGAAATTCTTTGACCGAGGCAAGATATGTATTAGCGATATAGTATGTTGACGTAAGCGCACTGTAGATCTAGAAAACGTTATATGCCAACATTTGCTACTGTTATATATAGATATAGCTTATTTTATTCGTCCACGACCCTTTTAAAAATATTTTATATAAAGTGGGCGTGGTCCTTAATCGATTCGTTAATTTTTCTTCAAAGCATTCCTTATAGTAAAGGCAACCTCTCTGCCGAATTTTGTTACGATAGGTTTAACGATTTTTTGATTTATGATTAATAATATTTGTAAAATTGATTTTATCACAAGTGGGCGGTGCCACGCCCATTTAAATTTTTTTTTCAAATTTTATAAGAGTCCAAATATCAGTCCACATGTCAAATTTCAACATCTAGTATATTACAAATAATCAGGGTTTTTGTGTTTCCAAAATGTTATATATATAAAAAGTGGGCGTGGTTATAATCCGATTTCGCTCATTTTCAAGACCAATCTATTCTGGGTCCAGATAAGCTCGTGTACGGAGTTTGGTGAAGATATCCCCATATTTACTCAAGTTTATCGTGTTAAAGGAGGGGACAGAGTGATGATTTTGATATATATCTATCTCGATTCCTTTATACCTGTACAACCAAGCGTTATCCAATCACAGTTAATATACTCTGTGTGCAAAGCACGTTGATTATAAAAAAATGTTTAAGCTGGCAAAGGTTGCTTAAAGCGAAGTGTGTAGAGACGAGTATAGGAATATGTTGCTGCGAAATTCACGGGGGAAGAGAGTCTCACGAAAAAGTGTCTGTGCCGACATCAATTATACCAGCGAAACACTGCGACTGAGAAAAGTCCAAGCTGGGAGTAATAAGGTCCAGGAACTAACAAAGAAAAAGAACGGGTAATGGTCTCGTAGTAATGAAGAGTCCCTTCAAGTACTTTTCATGGAATATTTCCTATCGAGAGATGGTGCAGAAGAGCCAGAAGACAGCGAGTACACTTCGATAACGGATCTGATAGTGTCGAGTTTGGTGACTGTTACCATGCTACAAATTTCGAGTTTAGCTGCGATCGGCTCGTCGAGGTCCTTCCCAATTTTCCTTCAGTCTGAATTCATATTTTAATGGAAAACCCAAGCGGTAATTTGGGTCGATTTCACTTCTCATTTATAACACTGAAACGGAAATGTTATACATCGCATTTATGCTTGCTTCATTGCAACCACTGACACTAACATCAAATATATGCCAGCTTGTCAATAACCAGCCAATTTCGTATGTAGTTTCGAATGGATTTTCAATATAACGTGTGCCGTATGGATTTGCATAGTAATTTGACCTGTCATCACATTTCGAACAATAAGTTTCTTAGTCTTGCCTTTTGTTGAAGTTGGTTAGTGAAAAAACATGACAGTGGCGTGATAAGAGACTACTCACACATATATCGTATATATTTTATTGTATACATGTGCTTGTTTTGTGTGAGAATTTATCTAAATTGTTCAACTGACATCGACAGCCCGCCTTGTCAACACACCATCTACAGCCGTATCATCTTAAGGCCTTACTTTCATAAGGCCAATATTTGTACATCTTTGTTTTTCTCACACTCTCACTACACATTGGAACCATGAAATACGCCACCTTTTATTTAAGACAAACATCTCTGCCGTCCTCATATATGCTCCCACCCGTGTGCTCCGTTTTTATGCTATCATTCGCCATTTTGGAAACTGCCAGTCTAAAATGTTCAACACCTCTACCTGACATTCCGACATCAATGTCATCAGCATCTTGCAAAATACAAACACAAACACAATTTACCAATACTATCACATTTCGTTGCTGCTTGTCGACGTTGATCAAGGGAAATTCAATTTTTCATTGCGTATTAAAATTATGACTTGGCTTGTTATGCAGTATTCGATATGACCGTTTCAGAGATACATACAAAAATATATATACATATTTAAATGATGCACATTCGTCTAACATCTACTGGGGCTGTCTTCTTCCTACCAGCCAGCAAACAACGTTGGCAACGTTTTGCCAAACGAAGAAAGTATTTAGCTCACAAGGTTATCAACTGATTTAGAGCTGGTGTTGGTTGCGCCCCACCGTCGCTGCACCGCATTCACCAAATTTGAGTTATAGATTCGTGCGGTATATGGCTGCTGAGCCACTCTCAGTTTGGTATTAGCCACATTTCGATTTAATGCTGTAGATGGTATCACAGCTAGACTGAGTTGCACGAAAACGGAAACGGAAGCGGTAACTACAATAAATTGGAATGGTAGTTGTGAGATGAAATGATAAAACTGATGATGATTAAGTGGTTTTACGTTTTATGATTTTCTATACAATTTCAGTTTTAAATCGTAGAAATGCTTTCGGTATGTAGCAGAGTTTATTTTTGTTTTATTGTGATTGTTATTGACATAAGATAGCTATGCATGTGTGTATAATCGTTGTTGGTAAATGTTATTGTCATAATATTGCGTAATTGAAATGAAGGATGATAGAAGACGGATACTAAACTTAGAAAGCTTTAAAAGCTTGATTGAAGCAAAAATTATAGTTTTCGTTGTGGTCAAGTTAAAGAGTGATTTTTGCTGAATTTGACTAAAATAAATAAAAGCACTAGAGTTGTGCGCTGGGCCAGCCACGTAAACAAGCTTTCAAAGAAAACATTTGAAGAAAATCATGGAAAACAACTCTTCTGTTTAAGGCGAGTTCAGTACCAGGTGTTGTTACCTCAACAGCTGATTGCTTCTTCTTCATCATTTGCCATACAAAGCCTTATACAAAAATATGTCATTTAATCGAAATCAATGAAAATTTTCTTTTGACTTGACATTCTTCTGCACGGCGAATTTGTTCAATTCGCTTTGCCATCACCTAGTATGAATTCGCCTTGCTTCTGTCTGATGGCGACTACGGTATATTTTGAAATTTGTTTCCTGAAGCATTTTCTATAGTGATGTCGAACTTTTTTCATTGGGCTTTTTTAGTTGATTTTTTGGCACATAAAATTTCGAATTATGCTTTTGGAGTTTTTTTCGAATTTGATATTTCAAATGTTTCTCGCTGTGTGTTTTAATTTATAATCAACCTATTGCCAGATATAAGAAATTGCGAACATTTTTAATCGATCTCTTTCTTAGTTAGTTTTTCACCTTTATTGCAGATATTAAGAAATTAAGACTTTTTTCATTAAGCTATTTCGAATTTGATATTGAACTTTTTTGCAGCTAATAAAACAATTTCTATTTTTATTTAGTTTTTTCATACCGGTTTTTGTCAGTTATTGTATAATTTGGAATTATTTATTATAAGCTTTTTCGAATTTGATATTTCGAATGTTTTTGTTGAGCTTTTTTTAAATTATTACTTCACCTTTTTGTCGATATTAGGGAATTTGAAAAAACTGGAAAAAAGTTTTTTCGAATTTGATAGTTTGAGTGTTTTGGTGGAGCTTTTTTAATTGGCATTCCACCTTTTCGGCAGATATAAAGAAATTTAAATTAAGATATCGGCATTTTTTCATTAAGCTTTTTGAAGATAATATAAAGTTCAAGTTTTTCATTTATCTCTTTCTTAGTTAGTATTTCATATCTGCCAATGAGAGATATCAAGAAATCAGGTTTTTTGATTAATCTTTGTCGAATTTGGTATTGAAACTTGTTGGCAGGTAATATGAAATTTCGAATTTTTTTATTTAGTTTTTTTCGTGTTAATTTTGGGCAGATATTTTATAATTTGGAATTATTTTTATGTTTGAGATATTTCGAATTTTTTTCCTGAGTTCTTTGAAATTAATATTCCACCTTTTTATGGGTTTAAAGAAATTTTGAAAAATTAAAAAAAAATTTCTCGAATTTGATATTTTGAATGCTTTGATTGAGCTTTTTAATTGATATTCAACTCTTTTGGCAGATATAAGGCATTTTTCCAATTAGCTTTTTCAAATTTGATATTTCAATATTTTGCCAGATTTTAGGAAATTAAAATTTTTCCATTACACATTTTCATTTTAATATTCCATCACTTTCTTGAGAAAGTTTAAAATTTTGCTTCATGTAGCTTATTCTCATTTAATATTTCATCTTTTTGCCAAATACTACGAAGTTTCGAATTTTTTCGTTAGATCTTTTTGATATTTAACCTTTTGGCAAATAGTTAAAAATACATTTTCGGCAGATATTAAGTAGCTTCGTTTTTCCGTCAAGGTCTTTCCAGCTTGAAGTTATATCTTTTTCGGTAATATTCAAAAATTCGATTTGTTTCGCTGAACTTTTGCGAATTGATATTTTATCTTTTTGAAGTATTTCCTTTGAGTTTTTTGGAAGTGATATCTAAACATTTTAGCATGTATTAAGAAATATATTAAGAAATTTCGATTTTTTTTCATTCAGGGTTTTCTTATTTAAAATTTCTTATTTTTGTCAGATATAAAGAAATTTCGAATTTGATATTTCATCTCACTAGCAGATATAAAGGAATTCAGATTTGATTTCATAGAGCTTTTTCGAACATATTAATTTTTTGGCAGACACTAACAATTTTTTTCGAATTCGATATTTCAGTTTTTCCGTGTATAATATGAAATTAAAATTTTTCTTTCGAATCTTTTGGCAGTTATTAAGTTATTTCGAAATTTTTCTCATTAAACTTTTGCCATGGCGGAACGATACAAGGTGGCAGCATGGGACAGCTGATTATAAACTTTTTGTATTTAATTTGATACATGAACTTCCGGCGCAGTACGATTTTGACATTTGTCCATCGAATTTACGAAAACAAAGTACATGGAATATTTATTTATGGTTGTAGGTATGTCACCATGCTGCCACCTTGTATCGTTCCGCCATGACTTTTGCGTATTAGATATTTCACTTCGTTGGCAGATATTAAGGAATTTTGAATTGTTTTCATTCAGTTTTCGAACTGGCTAATTTGTTTTTTTTGCTGATATCAAGAAATTCAAATAAATCTCTGCATGACAGAGCTTTTTCGAATTTGAATTTTTTTACTGTCAATACGGAGATGTCGAGTTATTTTAAACATTTGATAAAAACCAAACAAAACAACTTTGCTTATTGGGATTTTTCGAAATATGTCGGCAAATATTAAGAAAGCTAGAATTTTTCATTGGGAGTCTTCTAATTTTTCGACAGATATTAAGAAATCCCTAATTTTTACTGACTGAACTTTTGCGGAGTGGATTGTTCACCCTATTGGCAGATATTAAGGAATTTCGATTTGTTTTCATTGACTTTTCTATTTCGATAAACCGTTTCTTCGGGGTTTTTACAAACTTTCAAATTTTTTTTATTGTCTTTTTTGAATTTGATATTTTCCATATTTTTGTATGTGTTTTTTTTTGATATTTTTGACAGATATGAAGAAATTGCGATCCTATTTTGCGAAAGCTTTTTCGAAATCGACATTTCAGTTTACATGAGAAAGTTTGAATATTTTTCGAAGAACTTTTTCGAATTCATATTTAACTTTTTTAGAATCTTTTTTCAAAGAGCTTTTTCAAAGACTTATCGGTAGAAATTTCAAGTATTCTCCATTGAGAATGTTGAAAAATCTTTGAATCTGTTTTTTTACTAATTAATATTTACTTCTTTTGACAGATCTTATTTCTAATTTGTTTTTTTCACCTTTTTGGCTGAACACCAAAGCCTTAAGATTGTATTTCACATTACGTATGAGATCACTTGCCAAAGTAATAAATTTTACAAACTTTTTTTCAGATAAATAATTAAAGTTACGAGAAGTTCATTTCAAAACTCACCACAACACAAACAAACACAAATACAAAGGAGCGAACTCGTAATTACAATTTCTAAAACACAAAAACAAAATAGCCTAAACAAAAAAACTTGGACACCCACATAAAAAGCCTTGAAATTATTAGCTTTCATAATAAATTTTGAAGAAGCAAGTAGGTAAATTAAAATGAGAAGCAATGCCAGAATAGAAAAGAAACCCCAAATAACAAGGTTGGTTTCTCTGTTTGTTTTTATGGCCAGACTGATTCAATTCGCATCGCACTTTTGTTGGCACAAGATTCCTGCATTGCTTGCCAACAAACCCGATTATTTATTTTTTTGCTTTCTCAGTTGGGGAATTGACGCAGGTCAAGGCGAGAATTCGACTTTGGTACAGAGTTTTGAAATAAAATTCAATCTTTCACTTTGTTTGCCTGCGGCAACTTAGGGAAAACTCAAAAATTAATAAAACATATTTTCACTTTATGCTTTGGCATTTTCTACTAATGTTTATTCAGTTAATAGCTAAACAAAAAAGTTTAAAAAGAAAAGGAAGACCAATAGAAAGCAACAACAAAAATATCAAGAAATTTATACTTGCCACCCACGCCGCAGTAGAGAGAAGCGACTTGCAAAAATTTGTACACAAATATTTGCGAAAACTTAAATAAAATCAACGCAAGTAATGAGAAGTTTTAGGTGTTTTGTTGTTGTTAGAAGCCGATGCAAAGTTTTTAAATTAAAAAACTTTTAACATTTGTGCCTGTAAAGTCATCCAAGTTGTGTGCGCGCCCAAATCAGCCCTCGCTGTAAGTAGCGAAGAAGTAGATGGTGAAGTAAAACTGAAACTACTTCTGGCGTTTACACTGAAAGAAAAAGACTGGTAAAATCAACCGAAATACGTTCAATTCAGCCAAAATTTCTGTCAATTTTTATCCATGCAACAAGATGTTGAATCAACTGCGCACAAATCGGTTATTCGTAATTGACCGTTTTAGTAGTCAAATGAACAAAAAAAGTTGTTGCGACAGCTTTGTACGAAAGTACCTATGTCGCGACATTTGCAAGTCAGATGAGTTTTCACTGAGATTCATGGCAGAAATACATTCGGAGTGCTTGCCGAACAGTGCCGAGGTGCGACCCCGCTTAGGGGGTTGCTCTGCCCGGGGTGTGAACCCAGGGTCTTCGGTGTGGTAGGCGGAGTACGATACCATCGCACCACGGCGGCCGCCATATATATACGTAAATATGTGCATGGATATATTACTCAGCATACATAAGTACAAATTAGAGAGCGCAGTGAGCGAAATTCTCTTTGAAATTTGCTCATGTATTGACTGTTGATCGCTGTTGAAATGACCAGTGAGTTCAGTTGTGTTAACAAAAAAACCAGTTAGATTGATCAGGAATCTGTAAATTTTACATAATTTTGTTATCTTAAGAGCGACAATTTCTCTTCTGTTGAAATTACTAAACTAATTTGTTCGCTTGACAAAGACCTCGGTCGAATTAACCATAATTCAATCAATTTCACCGAATCTCCGTTAAGTCAAGAACAACAGAACCGATTTATTGATTTTACTAGCACATTTCTTTTAGTGCAAGTACGTAACATCTCCTCCCAGCCAACAAAAAGCTTGGAAGTGTGAAGCAGCAAGTGTAGCTCCAACAAAGAGCGGCACTTCATAGTTGACTTTGTGCGTTTGCAAAGCAGACATGAAACATCAGAGATCGTGATAGGAGAAACTAATTTGCCAAGCAAGTCTTCAAATGTAAAGCTTAATGGGTGTTACTTCTATACTAAGATTCGATTTGTATGTGGATAAGTTTGATTGGAATGACGCCTATTTAAGTTTACATACCTAGTAGAGTAGATTATATATTTGTTAATTACTTAGTAGGTGGTTGCGATAAACATTGTGATTTGTTTACTTCGCTAACAACAAACACTAGAACTAAATTTTTCTTTGATTTATTATACACTGCTTAACAATGCGCTTCTTTTGTGGTCGTAAATTCTTCTTAGTGTTGAGCTAAAACTGCAAATGATTTTGTTTCTTAAACAAGAAAGTGAAACTTGAAAGCATATGTTGTAACTGTAGATTGTTTTAAAAACAAATACGTGTTTTAATAAAGTTTCCATTGAGGACGATGTTGAAACTTCACATATGGAGTAAAAACAATGCCAAAATAGCCATCCTATGAGTTTCGTAGCACCGTTCTCACGGTAACGCTCTGAGTTATTGAGATACCTCAGAAGCATAGTTTCTGATATTTTGAGTTATCGAGATACCTCAGAAACATAGTTTCTGATATTTGTGTACACATGAGTTACGAGTAGCTTGCCGAACCTAATGACAAGAGATTAATTAAATTATATGGCTCACAAATTTATCCAGACATCTACGTGGATCTGTCGGGCCCAAATCGCTGTTGTTGCATTTGCATGCCAAATTGTTGATCTAGTTTCGTATCATTGCGACCGGATGACAAGGAAAGTATATTGGGTTAGGTTGACCTGGCCGGTCAATAAAGACTTCACATAAACTTAATGTATCCATAATGCTACCAGAATTAGCTTGACAACCAAACGTAGGAACCATAATCAGATGTCAGTACTTATGTTATAGAATAGATCCGTCCTCATGGAAAATACTAGAAGTTTTTTAGAACCTTGCTTAATTGCTGCGTCGAGACCTGGCAAACTCTGCCGCCCCTTCTAGCTGGAGTCTTGACCTGACTGAGTTCATATTAATCATTCATAATCTGCATACCTTCTCTAGTTTTTTGCGTTACATACATTTTTGTGTGGCTATTCACCAGAGAAAAACCCCATAGTAAAGTATGGGTTTGATATAAATAAATAAGAAACAATTATATCTCTCGATCAAATTTGGAATAACTTGAATTGAGATATACAAATTTTGCATTTGAGTCAGATAATTTGTTTAGGTTCTTGTCTTTAGTTTCAACACCCTATCGATTTTTTCGGAAATAGAAGTCGCCACTTTGCTTTGTAGTTTTTTTTTATTTAAAACATTGTTCGTGTCTTATGAGAGCGGTCACTCTCCTTAATAAGTTACGGGAAGTATAAGCAAATGAACGAAATCGGAACGAAATGAAATCGAAACAAAAGAAGCTGAAACGAAGGGAAAACGAAAAAAGTGAGAGCTTGACATTATTGGATTGGAAAACTGAGGTACGAATTGGAAGTGGGAACGATACAAAATGAAATCAGATACGAGTAAAGTACGGAAAATTATGAAATAGGGACAACCTACCTTCGACGCTTCGCAAATTTTTGAGTTTTTGGGGGCTTTCCTGATTTGGCCAAGACAATAAAGAAAATACTTATTACAGAGAAAAAGGAAGAATAACATCAAAACTTATACTTGATCTTTTGAATATCGACTATTCGTATAGTTCATATTAATCATTCATAATCTGCATACATTCTCTAGTTTTTTGCGTTACATACATTTTTGTGTGGCTATTCACCAGAGAAAAACCCCATAGTAAAGTATGGGTTTGATATAAATAAATAAGAAACAATTATATCTCTCGATCAAATTTGGAATAACTTGAATTGAGATATACAAATTTTGCATTTGAGTCAGATAATTTGTTTAGGTTCTTGTCTTTAGTTTCAACACCCTATCGATTTTTCGGAAATAGAAGTCGCCACTTTGCTTTGTAGTTTTTTTTTATTTAAAATATGTTCGTGTCTTATGAGAGCGGTCACTCTCCTTAATAAGTTACGGGAAGTATAAGCAAATGAACGAAATCGGAACGAAATGAAATCGAAACAAAAGAAGCTGAAACGAAGGGAAAACGAAAAAAATGAGAGCTTGACATTATTGGATTGGAAAACTGAGGTACGAATTGGAAGTGGGAACGATACAAAATGAAATCAGATACGAGTAAAGTACGGAAAATTATGAAATAGGGACAACCTACCTTCGACGCTTCGCAAATTATTGAGTTTTTGGGGCTTTCCTGATTTGGCCAAGACAATAAAGAAAAGACTAATTACAGAGAAAAAGGAAGAATAACATCAAAACTTATACTTGATCTTTTGAATATCGACTATTCGTATAAGCGATTAGTCGATAAGTAAGAGTTGTTAAGTAAAATAATCGATTATAACTAATCGATTAGTTGTTTGCCTTCGACTACTGTCAGATGCGACTATTCGAAAAGTTCTTCGTTTGTAATTTTTGAATGAGTTCTGCTAATCGTAAAGACGTTGGGAGATATTGTAAGACATTATATAATTTGCACTTTAGGTTCTTTAGTATCCTCGGAACTAGACAAGTAATTTCTTACCCAGCTACGTTTTTGTAAATTTATCTACTTACAGCAAACAATAATTTTTTTTAAAATTATAATAAAAACGTCGAGTTCATGAAATTTTAAAATAAAATTTTGCTATTCCACTAGTCGATTAAACGATTAATAAATGGTAAACAAGAGTCTTAAAATAAGGCTCCCATGAAAAAATCTTTGTGTGTGTTTATTTATTTCTTGTTAATTTCCAGGCATTCAGAAGGTAGGCAATTTTTTAAAATATTGAGATCCTTTTTCTTTGAACAATTTTTTTTTAAACTAAGCGCATATTTTTCGACTTGGGTATATTTTTTATTTAGCGATTTTCAATGAATCTTGAAAAAAAAACTTGCAAAAAATCATACATTTCAAATTGGGCTGTTAACTGTTGGTTTCGAGGTTGAGAAGGATATACATTTTAAGTCTGCTTTCATTCCTACAATTCAATAAAAGTTGTAAAAATACTACCCCCGAAATCTTGCATGAAATATCTATGAATCATTCTAGACTGTAGGATGTCGTGGAATCTCAACGTGATAGAGATAGTCAAGAACACCTCGACGCCACTTCATACATGTACAAGAATGCTGGAGTGTACGCTGGACTTATCGCCCTCTTTCCCTTATAGAGTACTTATAGTGATTGTAGATCATATCCTATACTACGGAGTCATTTTTGATGGACAGAAAGAACATAGCGTTAACAACTGCAACGAGGCTCAGTCTCCTGGGCAGCTTGAGCGCAGACGCTCAAGAGAGATGGATAGTTGGCGCAAGAGTGTCCAAATATCGACGAGGCGATATCCGTGTACACCAATGGTTTACAGAACTGCATATAAAATTGTGTTAGAGTGTAAGAACCCCTGAAAACCATTGGTATAGAGAGAAACATTCATCTATATTGGGTCCCAAGGTATATGGGAAGCTTGCTCCGCAGACGTCCCAATTAGATTACGCAAAGATTACGAGAAGGCGGGAGTTGCACATGATTGACCAAGGTGAAAAAGCGTGGACCCAAGTGCGGGGCCGCAGGTCGTAAAACCTTTCTAAATAAAATTTCGATATAATCTTTACCTAAGTCCGGCAAAGTACGCTCCACCTTTATATTTTTGTTTCTCATAAAAATTTGTACAGTGTTATGTTATAGTTTGAATATCCAAGCTCAGAAAGATTATGTTGTTCCTTAAGGATACAATTTTCAATTCTTTTGGTTCATTTATATAAGGTAGAGCTTAAAGAATGTTTATCTTATTTTTATTTTCTCCTCCTGTTGCGTTTTTAAGGTGACCTGAACTATGTGTAAGGTTTTATATTTGTAGCTAAAATTTCCGAATTCTAGATGGGTTTTTTTAATACCTCTAAATATCTCAATCCCTGTCCCATCTAGAAATCCTGTTTATCCTAAATATTACAGCTTTATTAAAATGTCCATGTTTGGACGATTTACTAAATCTTCATTATCCCTGGAAGACTTGGCTACCTTTTTATACGCAGCTGTACTTGTACACAGGGTATTATAACTTTGACTGAATAACGGTTGGTTGGTACAGGTATAAAGGAATCGAGATAGATATAGACTTCTATATATCAATATCATCAGTATCGAAAAAAAATTTGATTGAGCCATCCGCCAGCCCGTCCGTCCGTCTGTCCGTTAACACGATAACTTGGTAAATATTGAGATATCTTCACCAAATTTGGCACAAGAGCTTATCTGTGCCCAGAATAGATTGGTGTTGAAAATGAGCGAAATCGGATAATAACCACGCCCACTTTTTATATAATAATACACCTAGAATGTTGAAATTTTACGAGTGGACTGATATTGAGACTCTTGATAAAAATTTGAAAAAATTTTTTTAAAATGGGTGTGGCACCACTTACTTGTGATAAAATCAATTATACAAATATTATTAATCATAAATCAAAAATCGTTAAACCTCTCATAACAAAATTCTGCAGAGAGGTTACCTTTACTGTAAGGAATGCTATGAAGAAAATTAACGAAATCTTTGCAAAAAAGAGCTTTATATCAATGGCATTTCAATCCAAGTGGATTTATAACAGTAAAAAGGAAAAACTTCAAATTTAAAGAAAAAAAACAACAACAGCATTTCAAGTGTACAGCTAAGTATGTAATGTTCGGTTTCACCCGAACTAAGACTTCCTTACTTGTTTTCCCTCATGTTAAATTGTCACTGCGTTCCGATGTGTACACCAAGTTTCAAGACTCTAGCTCTCTGGGAAGTTACTCAAATATGGATTGCGGGAGTCTCCAACTCTGTATGGAAATTGGCGAAAAAACATCAAACGAAACTCATATGAATGTAGTAAAAATAAGTGGAAAAAGTGAAACATCTTTTACCTTTGAAAAAGATTAGTTTTAATCAAATATTTTTCGCCAGTTTTTTGTGAAATTTGATTTAATTCATTAAATGGAAAAATAGACGAAACAAGTCAGCAATGTTTTATCTTTGAAAAAACAATGATGAAATATTTTTCCGTAGTTTTTTAAAAATTCATTAAAACTCTTCAATTACAAATATAGACGAACCAAGCTAAAAATTGCTCACCAAATTGCAAAAAAAATTAAAAAAACATTTTTAAAGAATTGTCTTATATAAATAAAATAAATGTAAGGCGCGATAACCTCCGAAGAGATCTAAGGCCGAGCTTCTCTCCAATTTGCGTCGTGCTCCTCTTGATTTTCCCTACAAATTGGACGGACGGGACCTACATGATTTTATGCCGACTCCGAACGGCATCTGCAAGGCAGATGAGTTTTCACTGAGAGCTTTTCATGGCAGAAATACACCCGGAGCGCTTGCCAAACACTGCGAGGGGGCGACCCTGCTTAGAAAAATTCTCTTCTAATTGAAAAACCTTATTTCTAAAATTTTTGATTTTTGCTTTGCCCGGGGTTTGAACACAGGAATCCGGTGTGGTAGGCGAGCACGCTACCATCACACAAATACAATTATCAATACATAGTCATGATACATAATATTTTTGTTACCCTCTTTTATTTTCTGAAACCAGAGCCAATAGTTCCCAATCGTTCTGACAAACTGTATATTCCCTTCAGATGACAACATAAATTTGGCATTGCAAATTTATCATTTGTCTATTTATTCCCAAACCAAACCACCATATAGAACAAGGAACATGTACGAGTATAAGCTCATTTGGTTTTGTCTAAATGAATTATGTATTACATATATTTTATGCTTGTTCTTCTAGCATATGTTTTTTGTGTGCATTAATATTAAGACATTTTATCTTCATCATAAGAGAGCACTCAAGGGAGCTACACGAAGGTTACGCAATAAACCACGACATACAACATACAGCGACCTTTTATTAAGTGCTTATTGTACTGAGATCCCCAGGAAAGAAAAAAGTACAAACTACAACAATTTTTGACAAAATATCACAAACTAAGCATGTAGACAAAAGCGCAAAAGTAGAAGAATGTCAAGATGAGCTACGAACAAAAACAGCTTTACACGAGGGCGAAAAAACTAACAGTAAAGTGAGTCGTCTCAATAGCGCAGCGAGAGACAGCGCGATTTTTTCGCAAAACAATGTATGTCATTGTAGACGAGAAAAGGCCTTACAAGTAGTTTGCCATTGCCAGTTACTGCAGTTCACCATGCAGTTTTCATAAACATACAATTTCAGTTAACAGCTCAACTTGCTGCACTACTTTTTTCAACGCCTATTATTATTTTTTACATTCATTTTCTACACATTCTATATTCACATACACGGTTCTGCAATTTTTACTCACAAAGTTTCGTATGCCGCAAAGAACTTTTGAAAACAACAAGCGAATATGTGAAAAGTGCTAGAAAAAGTCCTGAGGCGTGACGAGAGTCAACAAGCGACACACACACACATGCATAGTTAAACAATACACATTCATGTGTAACAAGGGCCAGCTAAGCTGCCAGCTGCCGCTGCTCTCTTTGTTGTTTAAATGACTGCATTGACTTTTTGTGTGTGCCGTTTATGAAAGCTTAGCTTACGTGTGAATATATATATACGTATGTATGTATGCGTGCGTGCGAATGTGTTTTTTCTAAAAAATTTTACTGTTATGTTATATTTTTCCTTTGTGTTTGCTTGATCATAGTATATGCCATTACTTTCTTCATTTCCTTTAGTTTTTGTGCGCGCTATGTCATTTGTTACGCCTTGAGGTATGCTACAAATGAGCCCGTCATGATATGCACTAATTTTGTCAGTTTATGAAATGGCTCATTTTGATGCTGTTTGTTTGGCTCTAATGATTTGCTAATGTTTTCGATGAATTGTTCTTTTTTTTGTGGCACTTTGAGAATGAGTTCGAGTTTCTTTTATTTTCTAATGTGGCGCGAAATTCAAACCGGAACAAACGAAAAGAGAATAATGGAATGAAAGTTCGGAATAGAAATGCAATGAACATACTTAAAATGGAAATTAAATGGAACAAAAACTTTAAAACTTAAGCCGCACCAATACCAAAAAACGTCAAAAGACAGAAAAACAGGAAATAAAACCACAATGAAATGGAAGTCCACTTGCGGAGTGAAGCTCGTGTGCTTCGGTTGCAAGGCATGTCTACAGAAAAACACGACTAAGAACTATAAACCGATGGCTTAAGATCTCAAACAAATTGTTTCCCAACATTTCAGCTGGTACTAGAACAACCTATATTAGTAACCCTTTTCTAAACCTTTAGGGATGTTTTTGCCGTTACAACCACAAAATCAAAAATTAAATCGGAACAAAAAGGGACAAGATACAAATGAAGCTTTGACGAAATATATCTAAATAAAAGCGAAATGAATACGTGAAAAAAGCAAATGATTCCAAATCTAGAGGGCATTGAGCTGAATAAAAAAAATCTAAATGAAAGAGTAACGCAAAATGAAAGAAAAAGAAAACGAAATGAAACGGGAATGTAAACAATTGAAAACTAAGCGACAATTAAATAAAACAGCAGCCGAAGCATATAATCCATAATGAGTGCACTGAAAAATGTCAAAGATCATATAGCGAAGTTGAAGAAACGCAAGTTTGAAGGAAATCCAAAGAAAACACAAAAGGATCTGAAAAGAAAACGTAGCTTAACCCATGCAAAGAGAAACTGAAGTAAGTGCGGTGAAATGGAATCGGATTGAAAGTTAAACTGAAACTATAAAGAAGTCAAATGAAAATAACGTATGCAGATAACGAAATGAAAAAAAAGAAATCTATTAAGAATCCATATAAGAATAGGCTATTGAAACAAAGCGAAATGAAAATGAAAGGAAAACGAAGTCAAATGAAAATAAAGTGGGATGAAAAGGTATTAAAAATAACAGATGTTATAAAGGACTTTAATAAAACCGAACAAAAATAACAGGAGAAAGAATGCAAAATAACGATAAAAAAGCCAAACGAAATTGAATCGAATGCGAAAGAAAGTCAAACGTGTTTTCTTTAAAAATCGAAAATAATGTAATGAACTATAAACAAAGTGAAAACGAAACAGAAACAAAACGAAAACTTGACGAAACTACTGATAATTTTCGATCAAAGGAGTTCGAATTTGCTAAAGGGGGAACTCGGGGTATTGCGATCAAAAAAGAAACAAAACCAAAGTAAATCTAAGGGTAACTTGAACAGAAAAAATATAAATAAATCTATAACGGAAACACAATAAAAGTGAATTTTAGTTAGAGTAAGAGTAAAACTAAAGCAAACAGAAAACAAAGGGGAAATAAAATTTGAACGAAACGGGAATTGATTTAGGTACGAGTTTAAAAATAAACGACATTAAGCAAAAGAGAATAAAACCAAAATGAAAGTACGAAAGAGAGACGATCCAAACGAAATTTAAATGGAATGAAAATGGAACTAAATCGAAAGGTAAACGATGACTATGCCTTTTCATAATAAAAGCAACTAAATCAATCAATCGAAAAATAAACGATATGAAAACTCAGCTCAAACGAAAACAAATCGAGTACGAAATGACGCACAAGTGACATACGAACTGAACAAAAAACTGGGAACGAAACGAAAATGAAAAGAAACAAAATAAATATTTCAAATTCTTCCACATAAATTGCTCAGTTGCTCACCAAGTTTGTTCCAATTAAGATTTTATAATAAACAATTGAAGATTTACCAAATTCCTATGACACTGACCAGGAACGAAACGAAAATGAATGAACCGAAAGGTTCTAATTTTTCAGACATAATGAATCTATTGGCCAAAATAGTTTGTTAGAGATGCGCTTTTATAATAAGCAAATGTACTCACTGCTTTACCAAGTGTACTAGGGTTAGGCTTTAAGGGAGAGATTCCCCAAAGTATCATAAAACGTGATATAGAAAAATGTCATATATTTACTACCCTTATAAAATGCAGACAAATTTCTGAGTCTAAATAATTACGGCATTCTTAAAATGTCATAACAAATGATATGGTCATTATGACACGAGCAAATAAAAAGCACGCATAACTCACCGCACCGCAGGAACTTCTAATATATCCCATTCGACTGATGTGTAAAATTCTGATAAATCAACGCCCAACTTCAACAACATTTGTACCATTCAGCTCATCGATATGCCCTTAGATCCCCTGTAATATAGAAATTTAATGGAAGATATTTTAATAAATTTTAGCATAAATTTAAACCATCTAAAGTAAGTAACGAATCTGATTGGTATAAATGTAAAAAATTTAAGGCGCGAATAACCTCCGAAAAGATTTTAGGCCGAGCTTCTCTTCCAATTTGCGTTGTGCTCCTTTTTCATTTTTCCTACAAATTGGCGGGACGGGTCCTACTTGTTTTATGCCGACTCCGAACGGCATCTGCAAGGCAAACGAGTTTTCACTGAGAATTTTTTCATGCCAGAAAAACATTGGCATGCTTGCCAAAACACTTCCGAGGGGAGCCCCGCTTAGAAAAAGGTTCTTATGATTGAAAACTTGTTTCTTAATTTTTATGTTGCTTTGGCCGGGGCGTGACCCAGGATCTTCGGTGTGGGTAGGTGGAGTGGCGCTACCATCACACCACGGTGGCACTATACAGTTTATAATTTTGCAAATATATCCACCGCCTATCGCTGATATGATAGAGTAGAATACGGAATTATTTAAGGTCATATACTGCGACATATAGGCCTACTCTTCACAGTATCGCATTCAAGACGAGTACCTAAAAAAAATCTAATATGGCGTTTTGGGTAAATGGAGTGTATCTGTTTACCTTCAACCTTGAATGATTTGTCTTCTTCGCGCAATGGCATCGCAATAGAGAAGGATATGCTGTGGCAGTTCATCAGCGTTTTCGCAGAACCGACAGATGCTGCCAGAGCAGATGCCCGTGTTGTACATGTGACCTTTGAGTCTACTGTGACCTGTAAGTTTCCCTGCTAATATTTTCAACTTTCTTTTGGATAAGCATATATTAGCTGGATATCGTTTGGTATCTCATGGATGCCTCTTACTTGCGGAGCTCATCCTTTTTTGGAAAACTTCTTATTGCGGCCGTCGTGGTGTGGTGGTAGCGTGCTCCACCTACCACATCGAGGGTTCAACTCTCGGGGAAAGTAACAATCAAATATTTAGAAATAACTTTTTCAATTAGAAACAAATTTTTCAAATCGGGGTCGCCTCTCGGACGTGTTCGGCAGTTGCCATTCGGAGTCGGCGTAAAAACATGTAGGCCCCGTTCGGCAATTTGTAAGCAAAATTAAAGAAACGTGACGCAAATTGGAAGAGAATCTCATTGGAGGTTATCGCCCCTTGCATTTACTTATTTTATTATCTTATTTCTTAAAGAGTTTAGGACTTATGGGCATTTAATAATTCCTGGCTGAGGTGCCTGCCTGCTCATTGCGCTCTACCTCTCAGTGTCCTAGAACTGAGGCAGCCTGATATTGAATTAAGCTTCTCTACACAGTCAAGCACCAGTGTGAATTTAAGGCAGTCGTACATATATTGCTTGCGAGCCGCCTAACCATCGCTTCGTATCGCTGATTTTTCCCTAAACACAAATTTGTGGCGAATACTTTCGACCGGAAATATGCTCAAGAACCCTACCAGTGTATTGACGTTCTTTTTCCCGGGCAGAAAACTTCCCACTAATTCCATCTGGTGTCTTTGAGCCGTCTGTGTACATTAAAGTGTATGATCCCAGTATAAACCCTCAGTTTCAAAGGTGTTCCATGTAGCTTTATTTTCTAGCTATATTTTTAACGTATTTTAGAATCTAAGGATCTTTGCAATGTCGTCACTAGGAAACTATATAAGTGGGAGTTTCTCTGTCACGTTATAGGTATTGCAAGTTTGAATTGATTTATCTCTGCATGTGCGGAGATGTCAGTGCTATTACTTTGTGTTACGCGGTAAGCTCAAGCAGCACCTCAATCACTGCAGTTGGGCACGTACGCAAGGTCAGTGATGCAAATGCATGCCAAACGTTGGAGTTTAGTGAGCAATTTCTGCATTTTAATTAAGGCTGCTCGAGATGCCAGGGGCAACGGCTTCATACACTATAAGAATCTTGGTACTACATTACCAGCACTTGCCTGCCATGCGCCTGTACACCATTATTATTGTTCCATGCTTGGATGTTGCGTTGTCTATATATTTACTTCATAGTAACTTAGATTCGAGTATGACTCTGACGTACTTGCTTTCGGTTAATGTGATTTCTCTCATTCCACGAAGTAATCTTCTTTCAGAGAAGAAAATGATAGTTGGTTTGAAATGATTGAAGCTCATTTCTACTTCGGCGCACCAGCACAATGGGCTTCCAAGTTCCCCTTTTGCAAAAATGATGATGTCATTCGCATATCCATTGCATCGGATTCACTTTTGCTGAAAATAGTAGTGGGAGTTAGTCCACTACAAAGCTCTAATTTGGAGATGACAGGGCCCCACCTTGGGGACAGTCTTTTGTGGTCTTATGCAGTAGAGCTTCTATCGATATTTCTTGGCTGTTAAGAAAAAATACGTCATCTTTTTTCGCTAAGGCTAAACATTTGTTTTATTTTATTTTTTTTCTTTCAATTACTCGTTATTTTAGTCTACTGCAGTGCTTTCGTAATCTATACATTCGTAAAAGGAAATGCTGCTGGTTGTACACGACTCCGGAATTGAGAAACGGATAAGCTGAACCCAGAGACGTGTTCACAGTTAATTACTTGAAGTAGATAGAGCACAAGCAAACCAAAAATTGAAAAAAAGCTGAGCAGCAAAGAAATGATTGTGTTTGGTATGACAACGTTTATCTCTAGACATTTTTATACTCAGCGTGCTTTGCACACAGAGTATATTAACTTTGATTCGATAACGGTTGGTTGTACAGTTATAAAAGAATCGAGATAGATATAGACTTCCATATATGAATGACATCAGTATAAAAAAAAATTTGATTGAGCTATGTCCATCCGACCGTCTGTCCGTCTGCCCGTTAACACGATAACTTGAGTAAATATTGAGATATCTTCACCAACTTTGGTACACGAGCTTATCTCGACCCAGGATGGATTGGTATTGCAAATGAGCGAAATCGGATGATAACCACGCCCAGTTTTTATATATATAACATTTTGGAAAACACAAAAACCCTGATTATTTAGTAAATAATACACCTAGAATGTTGAAATTTGACGTGGGACTGATATTGAGACTCTTGATAAAAATTTGAAAACATTTTTTAAAATGGGCGTGGCATCGCCCACCTGTGATAAATCATTTTAAAAATATTATTAATCATAAAAAAATCGTTAAACCTATCGTAACAAAATTCGGCAGAGAGGTTGCCTTACTATAGGGAATGATTTGAAGAAAAATTAACGAATCGGTTAAGGACCACGCCCGCTTTTATATAAAAGATTTTTAAAAGGGTCATAGACGAAAATAATAAGCTATATCTTAGCGAAAAGGAGCTTTGTGTCAATAGAATTTTACTTTCTAAATTGAATTATAACATTAAATGGAAAACACTAAAATTTTTAGAAAATGGTATGGCACTGCCCCTTTTATGACTAAGCAATTTTCTATATTTCGGGAGCCATAACTCGAAGAAAAATTAATGAAATTTGGTACACATATTTTCCCTATAGCAGAAATATTTCTAGTAAAAATGGACGGGATCGGTTAAGACCACAGCCCACTTTTATATAAAAGATTTTTAAAAGGGTCGTAGACGAAATAGTATATAAAAGTTGATCAGATTTGATCAAGTTTTATTGTAAGATGAAATGGGGAGACATTTTTTTTTAAACGGGCGGTGCCACGTGTTGTGTGGAAAAGTAATTTATCTGAAATGAAATGTACAATTGAAGCTCACGCTGAGTATATAATGTTTCGATTACATTCGAACTTAGGCACATTTGATTATTTTATTTTTATTTTCAAACGAACCAAATGTAATCTCACACAAAGCTTTGAGCAACCAATGCCACAGGGCTACATGCTGGTACTCATATCAAAGCAAGCTCTGCATTAAAAGTGAAGTAGAGTTTTAACCTTTGAAAACATCAAAATGAACTACATATCTATATACATGCTATCGTTCAAAGTGTTTTCAGTTTCCTATTGTCATTCAACTATTAAATCAAATTCCAGACTTTTGGACATTAACAATCACTGAATCACTTCAGGCAATGTGTAAGTTATGGTGCTAATTGAATGACATGGGGAATGACATATTCGTTTTTGCATTCGAAATCATTTTTGTCTGCAATGAATGCGCGCGTCTTTGGTATTTTGCTTTCGTTTGACTTTATGATTGCTTTACACTTTCATTGTATGCATGACCGACTTTTCAATGCCTTTAACGTAAAAATCGTAGACAGCAGGGATAGGTAAAGTGATGTGATATGCTCATACATATAAAGATACGTTTTGTATATACATACATAGTGTGAAATATATGTGAAGAGAGCTCAATGCATTCTGTACACATTTCCGTATTACACATTTTAAAATATTAGTAAATAAAATAACGACACTCGCTCTGAAATTCGCACCAAAGTACATATTGAGGCTCAAGCCCGACTATCTCGGGAACGATTTAATATAAGCGAATTGAATCTTCTAGGCCACCTCCCAACACACACTTAGTTCCATGAAATTTGGGGTCGCCAGAGCCTTGTCTGCTAAGGAAACACGATTCGCGACGTGTAGATAAGGTTGACAATTGGGTTGGAGAAGCTATAAATTGCGCCGGCAACCTCTTGAAAGGGTTACGCTACACAACCCTTTGAATAATTTGGGTATTTTAGTCAGCTCTTACGCCAGGCATACCTGCCGCGGGTGTATTCTATGGCCCCTCTACCCGCTGGGGTAGTGATGTTTGCTCACAAAACTCATCGCCGACTTGTCGCCGTTAGCGACAACTGACACTGGGAGATAATGCCTAAGTTGCTATTTTATAGCTGGGAAGTTTTGAGCATGCTGGTTCTAGTTGAAAGACATAATGGGAAAAGCAGGGGCGAAACCTTCTCAGTCTTATAAAACCGAAAGTTTTGATGTTTCGCTGAGGGAATGAGAAGACATTTGCTTTTGTGGTTTGTGGATACGAATTAATTTGGCACACAGATAGGCATTGGTATGAAAGGTTCAACTGGCTTATTTTGTATGCTTTACAGATAGGAAATTGTCTGACCGTTCCAAAATAGTAACTGTTTTAAAAATGTAACTGGGTTTCAAAAGGTAGCCGGTTGCGGGAAAATGAATGGCTAGAAAAAATAGTCGTTTTCAAAAAGCCACAGATAACAAAGAGGTAACTGCATCCAAAATGTACCTGTTACCAAAATGTAACTGGTTCCAAAAAATAGCCGCAGCTAAAAGGAAACGCTTCCTATCCAGCGTTAAAAAGTAACCTGCTGCAAGAACCGACTTAATAAGAGTAACTGCTTGAACAAAAGCAGCTGGTTCAAAAACTTTATTGGTTGCAAAATGGTATTCGATTTGAGATAAGTAATCGAATCAAGAAAAGTAAGCATTTCCAAAAATTTGAACAAGTGAAAGATTAAAAAAAATTAAAAAAAATTTTTAAGTTAAACGGTTTTATTGAAAACAATATTTACATAAAGTAAGAATAATACTAAAAGCTAGAAAATAATTAGGTAGGTCCTAGGTACTAGTCATCACACTCCTCATCAATCTAGGGCGTTGATCAGACAATTAAATAAAAGCGTTGGACGCGTCAAATTTCTATTGATAGCCATACATAAGGCCAACTGAACCTTAATCAGATTATACTACGCCTCACATTTTTAGAAATTTCACGCGCCCAACGCTTTTATTTAATTGTCTGATCAACGCCCTAGATTGATGAGGAGTGTGATGACTAGTCTAGGGCCTACCTAATTATTTTCTAGCTTTTAGTATTATTATTACTTCATGTAAGTATTGTTTTCAATAAAACCGTTTTAACTAAAATTTTTTTTTAAATTATTTTATTTTCAAGTTTTTAGTATTTATTTAATTGCCTATTATTTCTCTTTCTATTTAGTTCATTTAGTGACTAATTATTATAAGGAATTTTTCCTGAAAATTTGTTACAATCTAAGTCCTCAATACATAATCCTTCCAAAGACTTTACTCGACTCTGCGCCACGTATGCTTGTCCCTCCTCGAACTCCAAAATATTTTGATGTCTCTTCTACCGGACTGTATGCAATATTTGTTCTAAATATGAGCCAAACTGGGCATCATAGGCCGCTTTCTATTCATGTATGTATTATGCCTTCCAAATATGAGCCAAATCGGACCACAAATAAAATTTTTTTGAATACCTCGATCCTTGCGCCACCTAGCGGCGATTTTTTCATATGTCGCTTTCTATTCATGTATGTATTATGTGTTCCAAATATGAACCAAATCGGACGACAAATACGATTTTTTGAAATATTTCGATCCATGCGCCACCTATCGGAGTTTTTTTTCTTATTATTGTATTGTCATCCGGTTCTGAACTACTTATATTCCAAGTTTCATGCTTGTAGCTTATCGGGAAGTTACTTAAATTTTAATTGCAAAATTCGTTCACAACGGCCGTGCGGCGGCCCGTTAAGTCAACCTAAATAAAACCGTTTAAAAATCTGTGACAGGCTCAAAAAAAATTCGGTAGTTCTTTATATGTTCTGAAGGAAGTATATAGAAGCACCATCGGTTTACCATTTAGCTATATATATTTTTTATTAATTATATACTAATTGAATTCTAGATAATAAGACAAATAGATGGGTACAAATTTATTTATGTAGGTTAAGGTTAGGTTGAACTGGCCGGTCCATGAACTTTAGTCGTTTGATCTTTATTCGACCAAGCCTTTAATTTTTGAAAAAAGAAAAATCAATGGTTAACTGTGATTTTGTAACAAAAAATTTTACATTAGAAAGATTTTCTTTACTTTTATTTTAAATTCATTACTGGTTAGATCTCCGATAAAACTTCTTTGAAAGAGGTGGGCCTGTTTCAAATTTCGAAAGTTGGTCGTAGATAAACTGTTGAGGTGTAAAACCCTTTAAAAGCTTCAGCAAGTTTGTTGATGATGCGCTTCAATATTTTCTAAAATAATTTTGAACAAATACACATTATTTTCAGCTTTAACTATCAACCCTCCCCCAGATACGACTTTTACTAACTTTTCTACTCCTTGCAGCGAATCGCATTAATTCCGAAACAGCAATTCCTCGCCCTTTGAGGCAGACCTCTGGAACGCGTGCTTAACTACATTCAGGTGAGTCTGACATACTCGCTGCCTATGATTGTTTAATTGAAATACTTATAGCTTATACTTAAGCGCTCTACTGATTTTCACAAAGGCAACGAAACTGTACAAATACCCAAACAAATATTCTGCTCAATTTAACACCTTAATGCCTTTTCACACCGAATCTCACACTTATTAATTCATGCATTTGCCACACTCACTGTTGTGGTTATTTGAATGGCTTTTCGGGTTCGTAACACAATACTATAGGTATATTCATACGTGAATAGTTATATAAACATGTATAAATATGTACATTCATGAATATTCGTGTATTTCAATAAAAGCATAGTAAAATATTTAAATGCAAAATGTTACCCAATATTGAAAGCCATTGCTTTTGTGTGTTTCGCTGGTCAAGTGAGTATTTATTTATTTACTTTTTTATTTATTTACTTTTTTATATATTTACATATATTGCTACTTTAGCACAAATGATTTGCGTGAAATTCCGATAGTCAGTTTCTGAAAAGCTAGCAGTCAGTTAAACTTCGCTTCAAAATCTTAAGGTATTAACATTTACGCAAACTTAGAGAAGCCCTAGCTTTTTGATGGATCGGTCGTTCGGTATGCACATGCCTGAGCATCTGAAAGGGGGTTGAAGTGAATGCAGATGGCTCGGAACTGGTTCTCTAGGGGTATAAGGTCTTTCGCCACATGTGTTGGATGGCAGAGTTAGGTGTAAGCAAATATGAGTTGGGAAATACAGGTGGTGGAATAATTAATCTCCCGTGGATCTTTCAATTGATGTATGTTATGGCATAGCGTTCGTGACTTTTTACCCAACGCCCTAATAGCTAAGGATAATGATACTGATACATGTTATGTTATGTTATGTTATGCATCTAAAGCTATGTCATCTTATGTTATGTTACGTGCTGTAATGTTCTGCTATCATTTGTTATGTTATGTTACGTAACTAATGTTATGCTATATTATGTTATGTTAAGTTATGTAGTTCTATAACATAATATCTTATGTTATGCTGTATTATGTTGCATTATTCTATGTTTTTTTCCTGCATTATAAGATTAAATTTTGAAAATAAATTACTAAACAATAAGAAAAAATAGTTACTGGACGCGATTTACCACCGAAGAGATTTAGCACGAGCTTCTCTTCCAATTTGCGTCGTACGTTTCACGGAACCTGAGTGAGTCCATATTACGACCGCTCCTATAAAAAATGCGACCACATTTGAGAAACGTTAATTGATGAACAAATTCGTTTCCACTGCGCAGAGTGGCCCAAATAACGCAGAATTCGAAATGCGGATTTAACTAATTACTTCGCACTCAACACAATAATTTTCCAAATCTCCATCGCCATTACGATTGCGTACAAATACTTCAAAACCCATGGCTTAATAAGAGAAAAATACACAATCTTGGCAATCTTCTTCGAATTCGCTTACAATCGCGCAAATCTTTCGAATAACAATAAACAACAACAACAGCTGTTATTATCCATTGAACTCAGTAAAGATATGCAGCCGAATAAAGCGATTTAAAAGCGTTCACGGCTGCCAAGTATCGAAATTGGATTTTCATGTTTCGGACAGTTGAAGCGCAATAACATGCGCGTAAAGAGTGGGAGGCAAGGGTCATATAAAAAGAAAATTCAACCAAACGACACAGCTACTTAGCCCGCGAGTGAATGTTAGCGCGCATAGCTTGCTTGGCACTTGCAGCAGGTGGCATGCAATTTATGTTGCGATAAGTCCATCGATTGAAGCATTTACTACTCGTGTATAGTGTGGCCAAAAATTTCTTACAGTTACGTACATATGTGCTTGAGAAAGTAAGTAAGAAGTGTCTGTGTTATTGAGTGCAGCGCAAACCAAAGCCAACGATTCCATTGATTTCAGGCAGTGATCGTAAAGGTTTTCAGGTAAATCGTTTTTAATCTATTATTTTCTCAGCTTTTATTTCATTCAGAAAAATCAGTTATTTTTTAAAACTTCTTTATTTCGCTCAATCGTTTCTTCCTGCAGCTCGCACTAACACACTTCTTTACTGATGAGACCTAACTTTACAAGCATGTGACCCCTGAAGGCAGTGTCAAATTAGTATGTTCATCTTAAACCTTAAGTCTTCTCTCTTCAGAGACTTCAGAGATATGAACCACGTTGTGAATATAATATCGTAGGCTTTGCACGTGATCTTAAAAATTTTGCAGCCACGCGCTTTCGTCAACGCCTTTCCTGCTTGATGGATCATATGCAACTCCTGTTTTCTTATGATTTCTCTAAACGGATTGGAACAGTATTTTGATTTTTTTTTATTTCGGTCGGAAAATACCAGTATTTTTTTCATTTCTTTATTTCGCTCGGAATATAAAAAGTTATCATTTGAGTTTTTTAATTTTGCTCTTAATATAATAATTATATTTTTGAGATTTTGTTTTGCTCAGAAAAAACCTGTTATTTTGTTTAGTTTTCTGATCTTTTCAGCTTAAAGCAGTTCTTTTCTCAGTTTTTTATTTCATTCTGAAAATAGAAGTTATTTTGTATTTTTTTTTCACTTGAAAAGTTTCAGGTTTTTATCAAATTTTTTTCTGGAAAATAACAGTTGTATTTTAAAAATGTTTCACTTGATTTTGTAAATAATTATATTTTTGGTATTTTTTTATTTTGCTTGGAAAAACACTTTATTTTGTTTATAACATTTTGAGCTTTTTGTTGCAATTGGAAACTAACAGAAATGTTTTTATTTAATAATTTGGGAAAAATTTAAACAACGTGACATCAGGACGGACAAGGGACAGCTGTTTCGATTATACCTTGTAAATCTCTTCAAAACCTTTTCTCCCGTGAGTGGGATTTGAACACTCCTACGATGGTTGAAATATTACAAACGCATTCAGCCACGTCATGCCTTAGTTGTTGTAAAGTTTTTCCCAATTGCCTTCTTTGCATATTTTATTACTTTACAACAACTAAGGAATGACGTGGCTGAATGTGTTTGTAAAACTTCAACCATCGTAGGAGTGCGTGTTCAAATCCCACTCACGGGAGAAAAGGCTTTGAAGAGATTTACAAGGTATAATCGACAGAGCTGTAGCCTTGTCCGTCCTGATGTGAAATTTCTAAAAATGTGAGGCGTAGCATAATCTGATTAAGGTTCAGTTGGTCTTATTTATGACTATCAATAGAAATTTGACGCGTCCAACGCTTTTATTTAATTGTCTGATCAACGCCCTAGATTGATGAGGGTTGTGATGACTAGTACCTAGGACCTACCTAATTGTTTTCTAGCTGTTAGTATTATTATTATTTCATGTAAGTATTGTTTTCAATAAAACCGTTTAACATAAAATTTTTTTAAATTATTTTATTTTCGAGATTTTAGTCTTTATTTAATTGCCTATTATTTCTCATTCTATTTAGTTCATTTAGTGACTCGTTTTTACAAGGACTCTTTCCTGACAATTTGTTACAATCTAAGTCCTCAATACATAATCCTTCCAAAGACTTTACTCGACTCTGCGCTACGTATGCTTGTCCCTCCTCCAACTCCAAAATATTTTGAAGTCACTTCTATTGGACTGTATAGTATATTTGTTCCAAATATGAGCCAAATCGGACATAGCAGGTCGCTTTCTATTCATGTATGTATTATGTGTTCCAAATATGGACCAAATCGGACCACAAATACGATTTTTTTGAATATCTCGATCTTTGCGCCACCTAGCGGCGATTTTTTTCATAGGTCGATTTCTATTCATGTATGTATTATGTGTTCCAAATATGAGCCGAATCGGACCGCAAATACGATTTTTGTGAATATCTCAATCCTTGCACCACCTAGCGGAGATTTTTTTCATAGGTCGGTCGCTTTCTATTCTTGAATGTATTATGTGTTCCAAATATGAGCCGAATCGGACCACAAATACGATTTTTGTGAATATCTCAATCCTTGCGCCACCCACCGGCGATTTTTGTCTTATTATTACATTGTCATCGGGTTCTGAACTATATTCCAAGTTTCAAGCTTGTAGCTTATCGGGAAGTTACTTAAATTTCAATTACAAAATTCTTTCATAACGGCCGTGCATGCGGCCGTGCGGCCTGCCTGTCAAGTCAAGATAAATAAAAACGTTTAATAAAAACAGCAACAATACCAAGTTTCTTTGAAAACCGCCTTACCAACAAGCATTACTTTAACATATAATTACATACGATATATGTAGTGTGTAATAGAATAAAACATGCAATGAAGGCAATTGTGAAAAACTTTACAAACAACTAAGGCATGACGTGGCTGAATGCGTTTGTAAACACTTCAACCATCGTAGGAGTGCGGGTTCAAATCCCACTCCCGGGAGAAAAGGCTTTGAAGAGATTTACAAGGTATAATCGAAACAGCTGTCGCCTTGTCCGTCCTGATGTCACCTTGGTTAAATTTTCCCAAATTATGAAATAAATTACAATTTTTTTTATTCCGTTTGGAAAGTTTTAGTTATTTTTTGAGTTTTATGTTGGTTTTGGATAATAACAGTTTTTTTTATAATTTTTTGACTTCGCTCAGGTATAAGTAATTTTTTTGGTTTTATTTCGCTCTCAAAATAATAGTTATTTCGTTTAATTTTCTTACCTATTTATTGTTTTTTTATTTCGCTCGAAATATAAGAGTTATTTTTTGAAGTTTTAGTTTCTGATTTTTTCTACGCAGTTCTTTTTCAGCTCTTTTGTTTCACTAAGAAAGCAATTTCGTGAGTATTTACATAAGCTTATATTTCGTTTTGTCGTTTTTGCTTAGAAACTTTCTTAAAAAAATTAAAAAAAAGAATTTGTGTGAAAGCAATTTTTAAGCTAAAACCTATAACTGTTACGCTCCCTGATTGCAATGATTTCAACACTCATGAGCTGATGTGGCGTAAATTGTTATTAAAAATATCATCAGTAGCATTCCGTGCATGCTTAAAGCCAAATAACTGAAATGCTACACCAACAATTGGAGCAGGAAATAAATGAAATGCTGCGGCATTATGGCCACTACACATGGCATTTTCGAATTTCTTTTTACACCAGTCTGCCTCTGCAATCTTTGCTTTTCTGAATTGTTGTTCTCTTGCTGATGGAATCATGCAAGCGGAAGCGAAACGTAATGAATAATTTCCGATTGCTGTGCGTATTGGTGGCGTTGTTGTTGCTGTGTATGGGTGGTGAGCAAGGCCCAAAAGAAAATGGAATTAAATGTGCATTTTAATTGTACCAAAAAGGAATATTTAAAATTTTTAATATAAAAGTGAACTTCAACACGAGTAAAATTATTAATTTAAAGACGCACACACATACACGTGTACATATACAAATGTTCGTTTGTTTGTTTATTTGAGTTTATTTAGTCACGGGCATCTGCAATGGCAAAAATCTTTGTTGATGGCTGGCAGCAGTTGCCGCATTTTTTTCGCTGCCAAATATATAATCCTTCAGGACCATTCACTGCACCGCATTTTGCTTTTGCATATATTTTTTATTTTGATATATTACTCATACGCCATGCACCTACATTTGTTTTTTGTAACGCAGGTGTGAAGCATCAATTTTAATAGAATTTATTTATTACAAATTGCGGCTTAAAATTGATGCTCTTGGTTGTTTGTTTGATATGCCACCCTGATGGGAAGAAGAACGCATTTTTCTGGACTCGTTAAAACGGTTTGAACGTCCAACAAAATGCTCTTCTAGTCGCTACTGCTTCATGGCACCAATTAGAAATACCAAACCCACTCAAATCGCTTCTCACCAGGTCTTTTCGCATTTTTCTGATTCCAAAGTAGGGTGCGCGTCGATAAGAATATCTTCTGCGCTGCAGCATTTAGTGAGCTTATCCGATATATTCAGTTCTATGTAAAGAAGTTCATCCTGGTAAAATATCTTTTAGAATCTTTATTGATGAAACTACTGCCTGCGTTGCCTGCCTTTCACTCGGGCATTCAACAGCGCCTTTCAAAAGTCCTGACCGATGAAAACTTATCGAGGTAAGGGTAAGTCCCATTGGTCATCCGGAATTACTGGATTATCTGAAAGATTCGGGTAGGCAGCTCTTCAATAGAGCCAGAAGGGAGTAAATTACCATCAGACTGGACGCTCTATAGGGTGAGTTTGGAGATTTACAAATATAAAAATGAGATCAGGCAAGCGAGATTGGTGGAGAAGCTTCTTCAAAAACGTGGAAGGCTGCAAGTACTCCGCAAGGCTTTGAAAAATTTGCCTAAGGAATCCTACCGCTTTAAAATTCCTACGAGATCTGGCTTAATGAGGAGTAGCAATCTAAGCATTTTCCTGCTGCCCCGATGCGCAGGAGCTCTAACTGCACCGCTGGCGATGATTGGCTCTGCAAAAAAAACTTCTCATCTGCTCTCGTGTGCCATCAATGGGCTGATTGCCCATTATTAATCTTTAACACTAATTGCCCTAAACATGGCGATATACGAAAAATCTACTAACATGCATGTTTGTGGCCGAAATTACCCTTATTCCAAACGCCGTTTGGCTCTTGGATTTCTTAGGGGTTGCTGTCTGCATCACTATTGCGCGTTATTGCAAGGGCAGGTCATATTCAATATTTCATGTCCATTCGAGTGTAAGGAAAATAAAAGGTGTCAAGACATAGATGGCGCCATAGAAAAAACCGTGGATAGCGAGAAAGTCGAAAAAATCTAGTTGAAGCCATTAACAGAATTTAAGGAAACAGAAGTGGCGCAGCGGAATGGCGCTGCTGGTTGGTACCATCGCCGATCCTGGGGCAGAACCCTCCATAGTATGCTAAGCTTCCATCAGTTTAATCCAGTATTCTTGTCAACTACGACTTTATTCAGGAAATAATCTAAGTTGCTGATAACTGCCCCTGCACAAACTTCCATCAATCATTTCCGCAAATTAGGAGTGAGGAAATGGACGCAATGAGATTTATGATGGTACTGTCAGGAGTTCGCAGGCCAGTGCAGCTACGGTTAAAGAATTGTACATGTACTCAAATAGCCAGGTGGCTCTGAGTAAAATAGCAGTGCGACCTAAATTTGCCTGGGGCTGCCCAATTTCCCTTGCGACTGCGTCTAACTATTTTGGGATTAGAGTCATCTAAGTCCCGTGGTATTATCCTGGGCTAGCCATGAGGTGGTTTTTTTTTAGTTCGAATGGGTACAACGTAGCCGAATGTAGATGGCTATAGGGATTTCCTGCGGTCTGCTCCTGTATGGTTCTTGTGCCAGCTTAAGCTTATAGCTGTGTGGTCAGTACCTTTGCAGGAAAGTAATATCCCTCCAGCCGGAATTGGGAAGCAGGTGATCTGGCGAAATGAATGAGCTCATCTGCTGTTCCACTCGACATTATTTTAAATACGAAAACGAATCTAACTTTTCCCAATGAGAAAATAGTGATAGACTTAGCCCTTGGAGGCTACTTTTTACCATTCTTCTTCTCCCAAGAATACTGTCGACGATATTTCGAATTTACTTTCCAAAACCCGAGCTTCCATTCTTTTTTTTTGCTTTCATGGATACTCTATAATGTAAACGAGATTCTCGGAGAGTATGATCCAATCCTCTTTAAGTGGTTTCCCTCTAACTATGACCTCATAGGACAGCGGTGTTTTCGGAGTCTTACATCGCCATACTTCTGGTTGATTAGCGTGATATGTAAGGTCTTTGGCTACCATCACGTTAAAAGGCTGGAAAACCATGTTTTCTTTAGGTGGATAGTTGCGCCATATATCCGCTTAAGGTCACCTATCTATCACTCACTCAGGTAATTTTAAAGGTGACCATGTGTCCTCTCTAGCCTTCTTCGTTGGAAGGAGAAGTTGTTGCATGCGAAGAAAGCTGGGCCTCCTGCCTTACGTCCCAGAAATATAGATAGTTCCAATTTTGGGAGACATATAAATTAGTAGCCTTGCCTGGCTAATGATTGGGACAAATTGAAGTCGAACTGTACATGTGGTCATGCCAACTGTAGACTCAACTTAAGATTTAGTTTCCTGGTACACTTTCCTGCAGTACTGTTGCTATGTTGTTGTTGTCGGAGTCGGCTCGATTCTTATCGTGACTCAATGGTAGAAACATCTCTTCTTATTTCTGCGACGTGGTCGTAAACTTTGTAAACAAGGATGTGACTTGTTACGCAAGTGCCAAAATCGCAACGGTAGTCAAAGTACCAATTCACGAATGAATGAATGGAGGTCCGCCTTTTTGTAAAAATAACGGTCTCCGGCTTTGCTGTCGCTAGCTTAAAGTTGTCCAAAATCTTAATTTCTGAGTATGGTATGCTTCGTCACTAGCTCTTTTTGGTACAAACCGACTGCTGTGGCACTGGTTTTTTCTAGCCACACGAGCCCGCGGTGAATTTGGGTCTAAGATTCTCTAAAGCTTGACGTACAACAGCCACATCGTCTGCGACGTTCCACAGATTGGTACCTAGCATCGAAGCATAGGCTCCCGCCTGTTGCCTTTCATAAATACTTCCAAATATGCACGTATGTTAAATTTAAAAATGTTTTTGACTTTCGGAGCTTTGCAATTAAGCCGTCTAAATCAATATACAAGCTTACAATAGACTAAAATCCCTTCCCTTTTTCACAGACAAACCAATTATAATTCGGGCCAATTAAATATTTGATTGAGTTCAGTTTGCACAGACGAATTAGGTTACACAAGAAAAAAAGTTAAATCGAGTTAAATCCATAAAGAAATATTGCTCTAGTTTGCGCACTTATATACAAACAGTAATATGTTATACAACATACATACATACATATGTACAGTAAATGTATAAATAGTATGTTAAACAAAACACACAAAAAATCTCTTTTGAAAGAATTCCAGTAAGTAAATTCAATTGCTCTCGCGGCAAATTTCCAATTACAAACTCACCTGAAACCCATCATATGTCCAGCTGCCGAATTTCATTACACACGTCTGTTCGTCGAATGGAAAATACTCGACATCGATTTCGCAGGAGCTCTTGTAAATCGCTGGTGGACGCCACTCGACGCGCCCCGTATAGTTGAGTGTAGCTTTTGTGGCCAACGTCACTTCGAAATTGCCATCAGCACTGCAGTGAGCGAATGGAATGACCGAAATGAATTGAGAATTGAAAAGACAAGGAAAAAATTGTGAAAAATATATATTAGGATTACAAAGTGGGTTATCGCAAAAAAATGAATATATACAAAGCAGAGTTCTCAATCAATTTTCAAGAATGACTAAGTAAAGTAATTTAAATTATTACTTTCATTAAAATCTTTATACAAAACTATGAGGTTTTATTTAAACGTTTTTCAATTGGGAACGTTCAATAAAGTTTTAAGTTTTCGACTTCTATTTATATGACGATTCGCTAAGTAAGCCGCTGCATATTTTAAAACCTTTAATAATTACGTATTTTCAAGTCATAAGCTACCTTATTTGAGTAATGAGAAGTCATGTTGAGCAAAGTGTAAGTGTTTGTTAAAAAAAATTGCTTTGAAACTTGGACAGCGACTGAACGCAACTAAGGTAATTCTAACTACATCATTAAGGCCAGGTTTTTCAGTACAAGTTCAGCGCAATTTGTTAGTTAAACTACGCTTAAACTTATTCTGCAATTTTTGAGTCTATTTGAAGCTGAAGTTTAAGCTGAGCATAAGCGACCGATCTGACAGGGTAAACTCTAGTTCACCTCTCAGTTATTTTCGTTCTTGGAAATGGCTTTGAATATACCCAACAAGCATTTGGGCCTAAGTATCACTACAGCTCATGTTAATAACAAGGCATACCTCTAAAATCTCAAATGTTTTTTCAAAACAGTGACTTAACTTGATCATCACGTTCTGTGTAAAAAAGGAAATTTTGTATAAGGCAAATATGCCATTATTTAAGTTTATATGTGTGGTGGTCATTGGACTCAAATGTAGAATACAATGCTAAAGTATTTTCACGAAAATAAAATAAAATATGTATAACTTACTTTTAATTAATAGCGCTTCTTTAGTGCTTTCAACCAGGTGTTTATTTCTCACAACAAACAGCTGTTGGCTGTGGAGGTGACATCTCGGGCAAGATTTTTTTTCAACCCACCTCAACTCGATATTCAAAGTAGAATATAAACTGAAGACATTTGTGGGATATGCATTTGAAAGCTGTACATTTCTCAAAATATCTCAAAGGTCGGAAAATAATTTGAAAATGACGTTGGAGATCAACTCGAGAACTTTTAATTTTACAAAATTTCAAAACGGTTGGATAGTGATTGGAGAATGAGGTTAGATATCAAATGATAACTATCTAAATAAAAAATAAATGAAAGGCGCGATAACCTCCGAAGCACGCTGATAACTATCTGGTTTAAGAATAATTAGAGCATGATGTTAGATATCAGCTCCGTAACTAGCTATATAATTTCTCTAAGGCTGGAGAAATATTTTTTTCATGTTTGTTTGCGTTAACAAAATTCAGCTGTTGCCGTATCTACAAATTATCTAGATAATAAAAACACAGTGTTGCCGTAGAAAAAAGCCTACCCCAAAGGCGACCTTAACTGTGACTGAAAAACTGCTCAGTAATTTAACTGGAGTTTAAATTTGACTAGATTTAAGCAAACTTAGTATAAGCTCAGCTTAACCACCTACTGAAATACCGGGCCTAATAACAGCCAACGCTACAATAAGGACAACAAAATAAGCAAATGGAGCAAATAACAGCTGCTTACATATTTGTGCATAGGAGGAAAAGAGATAGCAGTATGGGCAACGAATATTAATAATAGCCGCTTATTTTGCAAGTTAGTGGAAATAAAACGATAGGTAGATAGCGATTGCATAGAAAGTACAACACGAAGTAAAGCTAGGTCTGTTGGTTAAGAGGTTTGAGATTAAATCACTTAAGCAACAGTCGGACAATAAAAAGGGCACTATTGTGAATGAGCGAATGAAATGTACATACGAATGTGCAGATAAATAAAAATAACAAATAACAGTGTGGCAGCAGGTTCACATATGTACATACAAACAAACACATTCATTCCATATATTTTTGTTTTTATAATTCTCTGGTTGAGTGCCAAAACGTACTGCGCCAGAAGTAGAAATCTCTAAGAAGCTAGAAAAGAACTATATAGCTGATAATCTTCCACTACCTGTATGGTTCCGCCATGATGAAACTGTTTAGCTAGTGAAGCGTTTTTTTTCAGCTCGCTTGAAAATTGCCAACTAATACTATAAAAGTGAAAGTTTTAATATTGTAACGAATTAGGGAAATTCCGCTTATTTGAAACCTTCTGCTAACGTTCGAATCACTAAACTGTTGACTAAATCACTCCAATATTCGGTATTGCAAACTATTAGATTGCTTTGGGAGAGTACTTCGCATATACTTCACAACCAGTAGCGTGTTTTAAATCAAAACTTATTCGTTATTACTCAGCTTGCGCTGCTTTTATACTCTCGGTTTCCTCGGTCATTAATATCTCCTAAAGTCTATTAATTTCGCGAACAGTTGTAGCTCACGCTGGTTAGTTACCAGCTATATTCATGTATATCTGTAGTTCACGCTCTCTCATAGTCATATGCAGTGTGTATGTGTGAGTGACTACTTCGGCTGATGACTATATATTTGTGTGTGTGAGTTATCTCTTCGTCACCTTCTACATTAGAGTGAAATTTGATAAATGATAACAAATTGTAGAATGAGAGAAATAAGATAGGCCATCAAGTAAAGACTAACAAATTTAAAATAAAATATTAAAAAAATGAGGGGGTGATGATATGTTCTAGCTTTTAATATTATTATAACTCATGCAAGTCTTGTTTCAATAAAACCGTTAACTAAAAATGTTTTTAATTAGTATATTACACATTAAAACGATATAAAGTGACACCGACGACTTTGTAGTGTGCTCATCACTCAATCAAATAGCATCTGCTGTTCACGCAAGATGGACATTGGTTCTGCTGAGCCATTTTTAATCTTGCAACAGACATTCCACCTCTGTACTGCGTGGCTCCTCATTCGACGTGCGCGCACCAACTTTAGCGCTCAGTCGATGACTTTGTGTTCGTTTGCAGGGTTTTGGTGGACTTAATGCGGACAGATAAATATTTCATGCTGATTCTCTGTTATTTCTTCTGCTTCATGTAAGTATACATGTGCTTACACATTGTACAAAGCAGCTGTACTGTATTACACTACAATCAAAATTTGCAGGTTTGTGTTTTTGCACTCAGGGATACTTCACTGCCAGCTGGAAACTTGCATTGACTAAAAGAGGAAAAATAGTAATGAAAAAAGAATAGAAGAAAAAAATTGCGACTTAATAATATATCACTTTTGAAGGCAGCAGAGCATAACACGATCTACATACTCTTTCACAATGTTAACGCTAATGATAATAGCTGCTATGATGATGAAAAAAGATGACTAGAGTGCCACTGCCCAAGCACTTCGTTAACACAAAGTACTTGAAAAAAAGAAAAGTGGTAGCCACAAATGTTTACACTTTCGCTCACTCTCCAGTGTGTTTATTATACTCAGCTGAGCAGAGTTCACAGAGTATATTACTTTGTTCGCATAACGGTAATCCGTAACGGTATAAACTAATCGAGATAGATATAGACTTCTATATATCAAAATGGTCTGGGTGAAAAAGAAATTCATTTAGCCATGTCCGTCCGTCCGTCCGTCCATCCGTCTATCCGTCTGTCCGTCCGTCTGTAACACGATAACTTCAGTAAATTTTGAGGTATCTGATGAAATTCGGTACGTAGGTTCTGGGCGCTCATCTCAGATCGCTATTTAAATGAACGAAATCGGACTACAACCACGCCCACTTTTTCGATATCGAAAATTTCGAAAACAGAAAAAGTTCGATAATTCTTACCAAAGACGGATAAAGCGATGAAATTGGTAGGTGCGTTGACCTATGACGCAAAATAGAAAATAGAAAATTTTGGACAATAGGCGTGGCACCGCCCACTTTTAAAAGAGTTATTTAAAAGTTATGCGAGCTGTAATTTGGCGTCGTTGAAGATATCATGATGAATTTGGTAGGCACGTTATCCTATTACTATATGTGTGATAAATAAAAATTAGCGAAATCGCATGACGACAACGCCCACTTTTAAAAAAAATTTTTAAGTCAAATTTTAACATAAAATTTAATATCTTTACAGCATAAAATTAAATATGTTAACATTCGAAATCGGTTGAAGCCGCGCCCGGTTTTTTATACACAGTCGACAGTCTGTCCTTCCGCTCGACCGTTAACACGATAACTTGCGCAAAAACCATATATCTTAACTAAACTTAGTTCAACGTGCTTATCTGAAGTCACTTTATGTTGGTATAAATATGGCCGAAATCCGACTATGACCACGCCCACTTTTCGATATCGAAAATTACGAAAAATGAAAAAATGCCATAATTCTGTACCAAATATGAAAAAGAGATGAACATGGTAATTGGATTGGTTTATTGACGCAAAATATAACTTTAGAAAAAACTTTCTAAAATGGGTGTGACACCTGCCATATTAAGTAGAAGAAATGAACAAAACAGTCTGCAGGGCGAAATCAAACGCCCTTGGATCTTGGCAGGAATACTGTTCGTGGTATACATATATAAACACATTAGCGGTACCCGACAGATGTTGTTCTGGGTCGACCCTAGTCCACATTTTGGTCGATATCTCGAAAATGCCTTCACATATACAACTAAGGGCCACTCCCTTTTAAAACCCTCATTAATACCTTTAATTGGATACCCATATCGTACAAACACATTCTAGATTCACCCCTGGTCCACCGTTATGGCGATGTCTCGAAAAGGCGTCCTATAGAACTAAGGCCCACTACGTTTTAAATAATCATTAACACCTTTCATTTGATACACATGTCATACAACACATCCAGGGTTACCCTAGGTTCATTTTGTTAAATGGTGATTTTCTCTTATTTTGTCTCCAAAGCTCTCAGCTGAGTATGTAATGTCGGTTACACCCGATTAGCCTTCCTACTTGTTTTATTTTTATTTATTTTGCAAATTTTACACCAAATATGCTGAACTGAGGGGAAAATCGCTGTTGACAATACCTAATTAGTCATTACATAGAGTAGTTAGAGTAATAGTAAATACAAGTATAAAGACTTTGGGGTGAAGACGAGAGGCGTGGGGAATTAAGCAGCAAAAAATTAATGACAAGAAAATAGCAATTTGCTTACACAAAACCACTAACGAGCAATTCCTGTTGAGCACATATATTTTTCACTCCATACTTGATAATATTCTTAAAAGCTTTCTTGTAATGGCCATTTGGTTGATTGCTTTGATTTCGTCCCCCAATGTGTGTGGTGATGCTTTTGTTTCGTAGATAACAAAATACTGATGGCTCGACCATTTGATGGTCAATGAATAAAGATAATATGTATGTTGAAACATTGACTGTTTGACAGGTTGCAGCAGTAATGATCGCAAACTCATTTAGCTCATATGATTTTCCATTAAAGCGTAAGTCTTATCGATTTGTCGGTCCAAAGTAGAGCTAGAGTGCTAACTCAAGTGTTAATGTTTTCATGGGTTGTTTAAATATCATATATATAGTACAGGTTACTTTATATAGTAGAGATTACTTTATCAGCAATAAATATTTTTGGGCTTTTGAGAAAAGCTTCGAGGACGTCTAATCGTAACAACCACCGCGGTGTGATGGTAGCGTGCTCCGCCTACCACAAAAGAAAATTTGTCTAAGCGGTGTCGCCCCTCGGCAATGTTTGGCAAGCGCTTCTGCCATAAAAAGCTCACCATTTCTTTCTAGTCAGTTCGTCGGATTGGTCGTGCAGTGTCATCCTAGGCTCAACTGCAATTTGTCGGGCTTTTTTGGTTGAGCTGAAAATTTAAATAGGCCCCAAGGTTGGCTTTGTGCGTTTGGCGGAGTTGGGAGATGCAATGCTTCCCTTACCTGGAGTCAGGGTGTGTTTTTGGCAATCCTAACAGGAATCAGTGTGACAAATAGTTTGGAATACATACTGATTATTTTGTGCCTGGCGCGGTGCCATTTAAAAACCAAAAAAATAGACATATCGAGAAATAGCGGAATTTAAGTATTAATGAATAACGGAGCTACTGTGAATAATGGAGCTATTGTGAATAACGGAGGTCATAGAACCCTGCCATTAATCCCAAATCAAAAAATAGTGGAGTCCTTTGACTTGCACTAAAGCAAATTTTGGTCATTGCAACCTATTTCTATTATATACATATACAAAAAGTATTGACCAGCTTAATCAATTCCATAAATAAATAAAAAAAATGAAAAGCTCTCAGTGAAAACTCATCTGCCTTGCAGATGCCGTTCCGAGTCGCCAAACAAGTAGGTTCCGTCCCGCATATTTGTAGGAAAAATTAAAAAGGAGCACGACGCAAATTGGAAGAAAAGCTCGGCCTAAAATATCTTCGGAGGTTATCTCGCCTTACATTTATTTTTTATTTATTTCATCAAGTAGTTTCTTTATTATCGACTTATTATTGTTAGAAAAGAACTATCTTGTAGTTATCTCATTTTTGTTGGTTTTTTATCGACTCAATTACCAGGGGTTACCGATGAGTCATGGGTTTAAATTGAAGATTTGTTGGGATCTGTTTCATAACTAACTGATGAGTCGTCGATGACAGATCGGTAGCTTTTCGATATAAAATCGATAACATTTAGATATAAAATCGATAAATTTTTGAGAACAAATCGATAAATTATTGTTTACCAATTCGATAGTAAATTGAAAACTTTAGCATAACGATGAATTGACAGAAAATAATCGATATATTATCGATAAAAAGTTTATAACTTTTCTATAATATATAGATAACATTTTGGAAATTTATCGATGCGTGTTTGATAGATAGTCGATAGCTTTGTCGATAGTAAATTGATAGCTTGATATATCTAAAAATTTTTGATTTTAAATCAATAATTTTCGATAATAAGATGAAAACTTTTTTATAAAAACATGAAAAATTTTTGATAAATAATCAATAACTTTTGGGTAATAAAAATGATAATTTTCCGATAATAAATCGATAACTTTTTGATAACAAGTCGCTAAGTTTTTGGTTGATAATCGATACCTTTTCGATAGTAAATTCATAAATCTTCGATAACATATCGATAATTTTATTGTAAGAAATCGATTGTTTTTTGATACATAATACTTAATTGATAACTTTTAATAACATATCTACGACTATTTGGTGATAAATCGAACACTTTTTGATAACAAAGCGATAACTTTCAGTACTAAATCATACTTTTTGACTACAATACCTACTCGATAGTTAATTTATCGCTAACTTTTTTATACCATATCGATGAATTTTGTTAGATAATCGATAACTTTTCAATAGTAAACTGAAAATTTTTCGATAACAGATTTTTAACTGTTTGATAACAATATCGATGAGTTTTTGATAATAAGTCGACCACGTCGGCGATAAAAACGATAATAAATTTACAACTTTTCTGTAACATATTGTTAACTGTTGGTAACAGATCGTTTATTTTTGATAAAATATCGATACATTTTCTAAAATAAGTCGATGTATTCTGGATAAAAAATGTATATTTTTTAAATAACATGCTGATAAATAATCGATAACTTTTCCATAACATACCGACAACTCGTCGATGAAAAAAGAGGTAACTCATTGGTAACCTTTGTTAATGGATAATACGCCCACAACTTTGATAACGAATTGAAAACATGCCATCCGGTTCGATTCTGCTATCAACGTTGGCTTCGGTTTCGACTTCTATCCTTTCATTCCCTACCATGCCTTGCTATCTGATCCTGCTCATATAAACTCTGTCACATACGTTCTTCCTACATAATTCTACAGCGTAGAAACATCAATTACGCTTTCATTCTGTTTTTTCTCACCACTTTCAAAGGCTACACCTTCGCTTACATTTACGCTTATATTCTGGGTTCCCATTACGAACTCTTTCAAATAACAACAAAAATAAACTTCATAATGCTTCTAAAGATAATAAAAAGTCTTGTGTATGCCAGGCCCAAAAACAAGTATATCTATTCATTAGCTTAAGCACCTCTTCGAGTAAATTTTCAAAGTCAAAGCTTTTGCAGCTCTTTCCGGTACAAAAATTCATACACAAGTGTGCAAGAATAGCTTGTCTAATCAATCGAATTGCTTTCATATAACTCAACTATTGCACCAACAAACTTGTCGTATCGATTTCTAGTGGTTATTCATTTTTGAAATACAGCACTTGTATGGAAATTAATACTCAACAAAAGAGCACTCTTGCATTTTAACACGCTGGGGAAATGTTATTTAGCTTTACATGTCAAAGCTAAGTTATTCGTTTTATCACTTCATTTGCTGAGCAATCTGTTGTCTTGTGAGTTTTCTCAGCAGCAATTTGGAAAATATTCTTTTTATAATTGCAATGCAAATTGAGATTTTATGTCAAACATATGAAATCTTTTTGTGAAATTTATTCTAATGTGCAGATATTGTTTGTTTATTTTAGATTTCTTATTGAAACTGTAGCCACAGTCGCATGTTGGTGTAATTTTATTAACGATAAAGATACTCTCCGATGGTTTTGGAGAGTGTTATCGGTGTTAATGGTCCTTTGTCGGATACAGATCCGGTACGCTCCGGTAACAAAGGACCATAATGTACTAGCCTGACCATCTCGGAAACGATTAAAATGGCCGTATTAAATACTTTTACACATATTTAAAATTCAACCAGGTATAAAAAAGTATCCGGTATCCAAACGGCGCAGTTTTCGATCAAGTAACCAGGTCTAAAAAACTCTCCGCTTTTAAATAAGTAACCGGTTCAAAAAATTAGTCGGGTCCAAATAAGTAACGAGTTCTAAGTAAGTAACCGGATCAAAAAAGGTACCGTTTCTAAAAAAGCGGGTGCAAAAATGTAACCCGGTTCAAAAAAGTAGTCTGTTCAAAAACGCAAGCGATTCAAATAAGCAACCGTTTCAAAAAATAACCGGTTCCAAAAAAAATAACTGGTTGAGAAAAAATCCAACAGTATTCCGTTGAAAAATAGTAACGAAAGGTAACCGGTTTCAACTAAGTAGCCCGTACAAAAACGCAACCTGTTCTAAATAAGTTACCGGTTCAAAAATGTAACCCGTGTCTAAAACAGTAGCCGGTTTAAAAACGCAACCGATTTGAAATATGTAACCGGTTCTAAATAAGTCACTGGTTCTAAATAAGTAGCCTGTACAAAAACGCAACCGGGTCAAATAAGCAACCGGTTCAAAAAATAACTGGTTCCAAAAAGTTACTGGTTGATAAAAAAACACAATAGTATTCCGTTGAAAAATAGTAACCTATTCGACAATAGTAACCAGTTTCAGAAAAGCAACAGTAAAAAAGTATTTTACTGCTAGCGCAACGGTTTCAAAGTAAGAAATCAATTATTTCCGCAAATATAAGTTACCTTTAGTTTAATAACACCGTGTCATATCAAACCATTACGCAACGGACCTTGACGTTTCGTTTGACTTAATAACTCCCTAGTCGTGCACGCAACACAGATTATTTATCTCTCAGTTGATTTGATGGCAGCCGCTTAATAATACCTGCATACGAATAAGAAATATAGTCAACCACGCACACTAATATGAGTTTTAATTTTATTGACACGCAAAAAATTTAGTGAATTTTTTTCAATATTAATTTCAATTTAGAATTGTGCCTCGTTTGTTGGCGCCCATATCGACAGATTGTGAAAGCGTTTTAAAATCAATTAAAAGATCATCAATCGCAACCGACAGTTGACGCTTAGAACGGGGAATGATGGGGGTATTTAAATTATGTGCGGCTTTTTGTTGTAAAATGACAGCAACTAAAAGAGATTTTGTGGAGAACGTGTTTATTTATTTATTTATTTATTTATTACGACTCTATTGAGTCTAGATCAAAACAAATTTCTACAGAGTAGGCTTAAAATTAATTACAAGTAACTTAAGCCTATAGGAACTTGAGGGAAGTTTTTTTTTAATTATTCAACACAGTTGCATTTGCTTTTGTACGAACAAAAATATAGAAACTTTTTTCCCATATAAATAAAAACTTATATAACGATTATGGTGTGATTTTAAAAAACTTCTATTAACATTTTGTGGCTTTCAAGCAAACATTATTTTTATCGCTACAAAGCCAACTTAGAATTAATTTAAAATCCTGTGGGTATGCAAGGTTAAGTTGAAAGAGCGTGCATGAGGATTTGTACAGAAACATTTCAACCAGTAATTTTCTTATTAATATATATGGAATCATTTAATGTTACAAGCTGTAAAGACACTAACGTAGTTAAAGATTTTGTGCAAATGGTCTGACATCAATGCATTGTAAACTTCTTATGCAAATTTTTGCAATACACCAACAAAATATACGGCTTTGTGTCTGATACGTCATCGCAAATACGCAACAACCAGAAACGTTGTTTATGTTTTTGATATTGAATAGCAAATTAGCAATGTCCATACAAAACAAAGTGTGCAAAGAAAATTTGAAAATGAAAAAGCTGTCCACGATCACGTTTGCCATAGCAACGTGTCCAACATCAAATACACAAACTCCTTTTCTAAAAATTTTTGTTAAGATACCTTTAAAAGTGGTCGTACCGATCAACCGGTTTTACAAGTTTTTACTTGGTATATTTATAACAATTAGAAAAAAACTTCTTAAATATTCCATAATAAGATCTTTAAGAGCTTTTGAACTTTATGAAATTTCCATTCTACGAAACTTTTGATATCGAAAAAATGTGAGCGGTTATTGTCTAATTAATTCACTTATAAAATTTCATTCATAAAAGTAGCCGGTTCCAAAAGAGTAACCGGTCCTAAAAAAATAACCGCTTCCAAAAAATTAACCGGTTCCAAATAAGTAACCGTTTCAAAGCTCTCTGTCATGTTTGTTTATGATATAATTTCTGGTATGATAAATTTTCCTAACCTTCTCCAGCAAATTGTCTTTAATGTGCCCCAAAGGGTCCTACGTACTCAAGTTCCGTTTCACTTTAAGACGCTTAGATCTAATTATTTATTGTATGCACCCGTTAAAAGGTCGCTTGCAGAATCCAATCGAATTTTCATTATTCTCAATCTAGATTTTGCTCAGTCCAAATCCATATTTTTGGCTAATTTGCAATCAAATTATTTTTAAGTGTTATTAAGTTTTATCTTAAGAAATTTTGTATTTCTAGTCTGTAAGGCTTTGTACCATAGACTGAAAATGATGAAAATAAAATAAAATAAAACACTAATTGGTTCTAAAAAGGAACCGATGCGAAAGAGTAATTGGTTTCATAAAAGTAACCGGTTTCAAGATAGGAACGGGTTCTAATAGAGTAATTGGTTTCATAAAAGTAACCGGTTTCAAGATAGGAACGGGTTCTAATAGAGTAACCGGTTCCAAGAGGTAACGAATTTCAAAAAATTAACCAGTTCCAAAAAATCGACTTCTTCCCAATAAGTAACGGATTCCAAAAGAGAAACGGTTTCAACAAGCTAACCATTTCTAAAAAAGAAACGGTTTTAAATGAGTTAGCGGTTTCAAAACAGTAATTGATTTTAACAAACCAACCGATCCTAAAAAATCGTTTACAAAGGAGTAAGCGGTTTCAAAACAGCAACCGATTTCAAAACAGTAATTGATTTTAACAAACCTACCGATCTTAAAACACCAGATTTCAAAGGAGTAAGCGGTTTCAATAAAGCAACCGATTTTAAAAAAGTAACTGATTTGAAAAAATTAACCGATTTGAAAACATAACCGATTTCAAAAAGTACCCGGTTTCAAAAAAGTAACTGGTTTCAAAAAAGTAACCAATTTAAAAAAGTAACCGATTTCAAAAAAGTAACCGATTTCAAAAAAGTAACCGATTTCAAAAAAGTAACTGATTTCAAAAAAGTTAGCGATTTAAAAAAAGTAACCGATTTCAAAAAAGTAACCGATTTCAAAAAAGTAATCGATTTGAAAAAATTAACCGATTTCCAAAGTAACCAATTTCAAAAAAGGAGGCGATTTCAAAAAAGGTACCAGTTTTAGAAAAGAAATCGGTTTAAAAGGAATAAGCGGTTTCAATAAAGTAACCGATTTCAAAAAAGGAACCGATTTCAAAAAAGTTACCGATTTGGAAAAATTTGCCGATTTCTAAAAGGTGCCCATTTCAAAAAAGGTACCAGTTCTAAAAAGCAACCGGTTTCAATGGTTTAGGCGGTTTCCATAAAGTAACCGATTTCAAAAAAGTTACCGATTTCAAAAAAGTAATCCGTTTTCAAAAAGTAGCCGTTTTCAGAAAAGTAACCGATTTCAAAAAAGTAACCGATTTCAAAAAATATACCAGTTTTAAAAAAGAAGTAAGCGGTTTCATAGGAGTTAGCAGTTGCAAAAGGGTAACCGTTTTAAAAGAAATAACCGATTTCAAAAAAGTAACCAATTTCAAAAATGTACCAGTTTTAAAAATTAACCAGTTTCGAGAAAGTAACTGGTTTCAAAAAAGCGACCAGTTTCAAAAAAGTAGCCGGTTTCAAAAAAGGAACCGTTTTCAAAATAGCAACCGGTTTCGAGAAAGTAACCGGTTTCAAAAAGAAAGCGGCTTCAAAAAAGTAACCAGTTTCAAAAAAGTATCAGGTTTCAAAAAGGAACCGTTTTCAAAATAACAACCGGTTTCAAAAATTAACCGGTTTCGAGGAAGTAACCGGCTTCAAAAAGAAAGCGGCTTCAAAAAAGTATTCGGTTCCAAAAAAGTTACGATTCAAAAATATTAGCTGGCACTATATAAGTAGACGGTTCCAAAAAAGTAACCGGATACACATAAATTAAAGGTTTCAAAATGGAAGCTGGTTTTAAAATATAAACGGTTCCAGAAAGTAATCGGTTTTAGAGAAGTAAATGCTTCAAAAAATTAACAGGTTCCATAAAAGTAAAATGTTTCAAGAATGAACAGCTCCTGAGGATATCACCGGTGGAAAAAAGTTCCAATAAATAATAACCGCTTAAGAAGAAGTCGACGGTTGCAAAGAGTAACCAGTTTAAAACCGAAAAGTTACCTAAAAAGTTCTGCATGAAAGTAGCAGATTCCAAGATAGAAACCAGTTGCAAAAGTAATCAGTTCCAAAACATAAGCCAGTTCAAAAAAACTAGGTAGCTCCAAAAACTGAGAAGCTCCAAAAAAGAACCTCCATCACAAAAAATAACCGATTCAAAAAAGCCGGTCTGTCCGAAAAAGTCACAGGTTTCGAGAAGTGAATTAATAATATCTGATTGAAAAATAGTCAATGCATTTCAGTCATTAAAATGCTGAGTTGAAGCTTTACGACCGGTAATTATAAGGCTATATTTAAATTTCCCTCCTAGGCGTTTTTTTGCTTCCGCATATTCTTCAAAGAGTATTCTAATAATTTTTTGAAAATTATCAAAACATATTTCTAGTACCAATTGGTACATAAATTGACTTATTGGCAGTTTTTCTCTGTGATGCCATCTCCGTACTATGTAGGTTTTTAGTATAAATGTCATAACTGCGTGTGGCCCTGGCTTGAACACCACGCATACATATATACATATTTATTTGCGACTATGGTTGTTAGTTTAAATATTTATCTTCAGAAATTACATACCTTTCTAGCTATGTAGTCTCCTTCACATAAGCATAAATATAATCGTTTTATATTTCTTTTAAAAAACTAATTCAGATCTGTGTGCTAAAAATAAAACTATGTTGACCATACAAATTTTCCATTTCATTTAATGATAGGGAGAAGAGGCAAAGGTCACATATAAAATAGGCATGCAAAAGCAGTGGCAAATAATTTAATTGAGGTAAAAGAATTATTTATGACGTAGTAAATGTAAAATTGTTGCTTCTATTTTTGTCTATGTAGCATTACTGTGTAATAAAATTAATTAAATTAGTACGTTAAATTTCGCTGAATAAAAAGTAAATTTAAAAAATGTTTTTTGATCCAAATGATGCCAATGTAGCGCTGAATTGATTTGAGTCTTGTTCTCTTATGATCCCGAAACAATCCCAAATTTGTTAGAAAACCGTCCATAAATGATCTTCAAATCGTATATATTTGATTACGAAATGATACTCAAACATTGTCTACATGATTACCCACATGATATACCGATTAAGTCTTGGACAGTTACTGAATTGATTCGGATATTATACCGAAATCATTCTAAAATAGTTATTTATTGACATCGAAAACAGGCTCGTATTACATATCACAGCTTTTCTTTTTGTTATTTGTATTCAAGAAAATTAAAAAATTGTCTGTACATGGTAAGTGACGCTATTCCAAAATGATCCCAATTGATCGCAAAACTAATCTTGAAAGGGCTCCCAAATTATTCCAAAATAATCCCGGCGGCAGCCGTGGTGTGATGGTAGCATGATCTGCCTACTACAATTAAGATTACAGGTTCCCGCCACCGACAAGGCAAAATAAACATTTCAGATACACGTTTTTTACAATTAGAAGAAAGTTTTTCTAAGCGGGGTTGCCCCTGGCCAGTGTTTGGCAAGCGCTTCGAGAGTATTTCTGGAAAACTCTCAGTGAAAACTCCTTTGGCTTGCAAAGGCCGTTCGGAGTCGGAAAAAAATAAGTAGGTCTCGTCCCGCTAATGTGTAGGAAAAATTAAGAAAGAAGTACGACGCAAATTGGAAGAGGAGCCCGACCTAAAATCTATTCGGTGGTTATCGCGCTTTACATTTATTAATTTTGTTTTTAATCCCGAAATAGGCTAAATTTATACCAAATACAAACTCGAAAAAACACCGAATGATTTAAAAAACAGTACTTCACATACTTTCGAATATAACCCTCAAATAATGCGGAACGATCTCAATCGAAAAAGATAGTTAAAACATGTCAAAAGTGACTAAGAAATGATCCAACTTGTCCCGAAATTATAACAAGTTTAAGCCTAAAATATTCAAAAAATCAAAAAATTATACTGAAAATTATATCGAAATAAATGAGTAATTTATTCCTATATACTCCCGAATTGATTCCCAAAACTATTTCCGAATTATACCGAAATGAATCCGAAGTTATCTCAAATGGGTTTAGTAATGATCACGAAACAATCGCCAGTTCATCCCAAAAAGTTTGATGATATAATCCCTGGATGATCTCAAAGCTACACTACCTGGACCTTATGTAAAACCTGGCGAGGCCTCAATGGTAGGCGGTTGATACAGCAATTTTTTCCAGAATTTTCTAGACCTCCTTCTATATATTCTACATAAACAATTACCATTGGTCGAAATGAATTCAGAAATAGTATGGAAAGCATAACAAAATCAAGCCCCAAATCATTCAGAAATATTTCCGATATGATACTGAAACAGTCCTAAATTGTTCTCGCAAATAATTTCACTATGGTCCCCTAACAACTATTCCGAAAGAAATCACGAGTTGTTTCGAATATAGTCCGGGATCGATCCCGAAAACAACCACGAAATTATCCCTAGTGTCAAGACGATAACGAAATGATTTAAAATGAAATTGCTGGTAATCATGAAGAGTATCAAAATGATCACATGAAGGTGGCGAAAATAGTCCTACTTTATTCCAAGACTACATGATCTGAACTCAAAATAAAACCTGACGTTGTCTCAGTGGGTGGCGCGTGGTACTGCTCTTTTTTACCCAAAGTTCCTAGACCTCCATATATATATAAAACAATTACCGTTGGTCTATATTACCCAAAATATTATATTTTTAACCAATATTTATCAAAATACACCACAGTGCAAGAAACAGAAAGTAGGCTGTATTAAACTTTTTTTTATCGCCTTGGGAGTCGCCAGTTGGAAAAAAAAGTTCAATAACTGCAGGGATGTTCTTTAAAAAAACTGTTATCCCAGAGCAAAAAATTTTAAATAAAAGACATTTAAATTTTAAATAATTTCAAATAATTTTCGAGCGCACAAAAGTTTTACCGCATATTTGCCGTTGTGGCGCATTTGTCGCAATGGTCGTATGGTGGTTGAGCTCAGTGCAAGTTTGTTACCCTGTATGAGCTGTTGAAGCATTTTAAGCTCACGAGGCATGCGAAATAATCACCGCAGTTGCAGCAGCATTTGCAACCAGGAAGCTAAGAGGGACAACATGCAAACTAAGGCATGTAATTTTGTGAGTTTGTGTGAGTGTAGCATTGTGTAGTTAAAAATATATTTTGTAGTCAATTAGCAAATTGTGTGCAATATTAAGTTTTTCAATTCATGTGAGAAACAAGATTTTTTTTATTTTTTTATTGTTGTTTTTGTGTTGGCGTTTAACAATGCCACTTCTCCTCTACTATGGAACCTGACGGTGAACGCTCTGTTATCTATACTACAGCCCACCGAATGCCAAGTCTTGCATATGCCGACGACATAGCATTGACAGTTACCGGCAAACACCTTCCGGTGCTTGGCGAAATCTTGCAAAATGCTCTTAATTTAACAAACACTTGGTCTATGGAATGCGGACTCAGCATCAGCAGTGAAAAAACTGAGATGGTGCTTTTTACCCGCAAACGCAGTATACCGGAATTTACCCTCACGTCCCTAAACGGGAAGGAAATCAAACTCTCTACCGAGGTTAAATATATCGGAGTTATTCTAGACAGGAAGCTTGACTGGAAGCAAAATGTGGAGGAACGATCCAGGAAAGCCACAATGGCTCTCTACGCTTGTAAGTCGGCAATCGGAAAAAGGTGGGTCTCCAGCCACGCATAGTCCATTGGATCTATACGGCAGTGGTGAGGCCCATACTTTTCTACGCCGTCACCGTATGGTGGATGGCACTCGATATCGAATCTAACAAGAGTAAAGTAACGAGAGTGCAGAGGATGGCGGCAATGCTCACCAGCGGTGCCCTTCCCTCCACTCCCACCAAAGCTCTTGAAACCATATTATTCCTTCTCCCAACTGATCTATATGGTAGATACTGTGCCTCCTGCAACGCGGCGAGGCTTAACGCTATCGAACCATGGAGGGATTGCAGGTTTTGTCACACCCGGATCCTGAAGCAAGTCCCCGAAACCTTCTTGAAATTGGACCATACAACATCGCCCACCTGCTGGGACAACAAATTTTCCACAAGAATCCCAGATAGGAACGAGTGGGCAAACGGCGTGGAGCCGGGATCACACGAAATCTCCGTTTTTACAGATGGCTCTAAACTAAACAACAGAGTCGGCAGCGGAATATTTTCGGAGAAGCTCAATCTAAGCGAGAGCTTTCGCCTACCTGATCACTGCAGTGGTTTTCAGGCTGAACTCATAGCTATCTGGGAAGCAGCCCGCTATCTTGCTAACCTGCAGGTAACCAATTCTATTTCAATTTTCTCTGACAGCCAAGCTGCCATAAAATCCATGCAATGCAGTAACACCTCATCACTAGTGGCATTGAAATGCAGAGAAACCCTCAACAAACTAGCTGAAAATTGCAACCTAAGCATAATATGGGTTCCTGGCCACTGTGACATCTCAGGAAACTGCGCTGTGGATGAGCTAGCTAGGGAAGGTACCAACTTGCAAACAACAACCTCCGCTGGTTGGGCCAGCCCTCCTCTAAACACTTGCAAATACCACCTGCCATCTCTTTTCACGGATCAGGCAAACGCCAGATGGGCGAGGGAAACTACATGTAGTATATCGAAGCAAATCTGGCCTAAGCTGGATGAAAAGAGATCGCGATCGGTGATATTGTTAAACCGTATCTCTATAAGCCCGCTAGTGGGCCTTCTTACAGGTCACTGTCTCATGGGCACTCACGGTGCCTATATGGGCCTGAAGACAAATGAATTCTGCCGCAGCTGTAGGGACGAGGAGGAGATAGAAAGCGTTGAGCACTATCTGTGCCACTGTCCCGCACTGTCAAAAACCAGGTACCAATGCCTCCACAGACACTCTTTTGGGTGCCTAGCGGAGCTTGAATCTATAAACACAAACGACATCTTGCGTTTCATTAGGCAAACGCGCTGGTTTAGCCTCACTGGGGTCTAAACTTTCTTCTTCTTCGAAAGTAGGGTAACAGGAAATAGGGGCCCCCCGCGTGGTAGCACAACGGGCCACAACGGCCTACGTTAGTCTCTGCTCGGACAGCGGAGGCAACTACTCTAACCTAACCTAACAATGCCACACATGTTTATTGCTGTATACATACATATATGTACATTCCCTTGGAATTGCCCAATATTTTTATGAATGCGCCTTAGAGGTCCACCAATGGCTAATCCAGAACGTAATTTTATTAAAAACCAGAACCATAATCGTAACTGTAACCGTCCCCGTAGCCATTACTGTAACCTTGATTGTTACAGTAACCGTAAACATTACCGCCATAGCTACCGCAACCGCAACCATAACGAGTACAAGTACTTCAACCGTAACCAAACAAACCCGCTCTTACCTTTATCGTAGCCGTTATCGTAAGAACCATAAACGTTAACACAACTATATCCGCAACCCTCTCATTGGCCGGTCGTATCATAAATATATCATTAAACTTAACCCAGAAACCGCAAATGTATTCGTAAACACAACTGTAACTGTAATTGCAAATAGAAATATCAATATTTAAACACTTTCGCAACGGTTTAGGGAAACCAGAATGCAAGGTGTAAAAGGAAGCGTAATGTTTGGAAGTGGTGTGCTGTAGGGAAAAATATAGAATCTAAGTGTAGGCATAGTTTGAGTGGTGGTATGAAAGCACAGAAATACAGAAAAAACAGGCAAGGGGAAAGAGGAAAGGAGACATAAGAAACCGAAACCGAGACCGGGCAAACGTGTTACAGATATTTTATTGAAGTGTTAACCGTTTGCTATCGATAACAAATGGCTATTGATGAATTATCGTATTGCTATTGCTATCTTCATATCGACTAGCTATCGGTTACTAACCCACTTTTTATCGGTTTGTTATCGGCGTTTTATCGACGAAGTATATACCAGATATCAATTTGCTTTGGAAGTCTTATACATTTGTTTTCGATAAGAAGTATTTCCTATAACTTGCCTGTATTGTTCTGCACGTGTTATAATTATTTTATCAAATAGTGATCGGTTTTTTGTTGTGGAAAAAGTATGGAATTTTTACCAAATAGTTATTGATCGGAGGGGTATCGATTTGTTGTTCACGTGTTATACGTGCGTTATCAATTTGTTACCTACCTCTCCCAACTCAGGGGAGGCCTCGCTTTTCTCCGCCACCAAACGGTGGTGCCGGTTGAAATATTATCTAAGCATTACTCAGCCAATGAATCCTTTAGGTATTTACTCGCTGATCTATCTTCAAATTTGTTTTAAGCTGATCAGTGTACCTCCTTCTATACACACGTCTGGCGTCGTAACGAACATGATTTTACATCATTAAGAGAACTTTTCTCTCGCTTATCCCAAGAGCTATCACACCTTCTGTCGACACCGTCCAAGATTCCGAGTCATACATACAACCTAATTTTTGTTCATCGACAGCGGTTTTGTTTTTCAATTCACTCCCCCAGTCCAAAGTAGCACCAGTTGGCAACAATAATTCTTCACCCGATTTCCAAGCTGATATAATCTTTGAAGTAGCGTTCCCAGATACTCGTTCACGGATGGACGAAGGGCTTCACAGTCTCGAATTTATACCCGTTAAAGGAGACGTTGCTGCCAAACTTCATCTTGTCCTTATTTCGTTCAAAAACATTGGTTTTTCTTACGTATACCTTTAGGTATACGCATCGCATTTCACGAGTACGTGGTATCTATTTACGACTTTTATCGTTGTTGTTGTTGTTGTTGTTGTAGCGATAATGTTGCTCTCCGAAGGCTTTGGGGAGTGTTATCGGTGTGATGGTCCTTTGCCGGATACAAATCCGGTACGCTCCGTTACCATAGCACCATTAAGGTGCTAGCCCGACCATCTCGGGAACGATTTATGTGGCCACATTAAACCTTCAGGCCATTCCCTCCCTCCCTACCCACAAGTTCCATGAGGAGCTTGGGGTCGCCAGAGCCTCGTCTGTTAGTGAAACAGGATTCACCGCGGATAGGTGAGGTTGACAATTGGGTTGGAGAAGCTATATATTGCGCTGGCAACCTGAAAGGTTGCGCTACACATCCCCTTGAATCTGGTATTTTAGTCGCCTCTTACGACAGGCATACCTTACCGTCGTCATCGCTGGTGTCTACAACTTTGTTCTGTCTTTGTTCTCTCTGTTTCAATATCATATTCACACTCATGATCAATATATTTTTCGTTTTCCTCTTACTTCCATCTTTGTTTTCATACTCTTCTTGCCTTCCTTTTTAGCTACTTTTATACATCCCTTTAACCTTCCCCTACACTTCCCTTAAACATTCACTAAACAAATAGATAAATGAGTTAGAAAATCTTTTCCCACCTTTTTTACTCATCTCACTCATTCATCTTTTTATGATCTGATTTTTTTAAAGAAATTTACACGTCGCAAACTCTCTACCTTCCTTCGATTACATCTCCCTTACTATACCTTTCATGAACATGAAATGGTATATTAACTTTGGTCCGATGTTTGTAACGTTGAGAAATATAGAAGATAGACTCACCATTAAGTATACCGAATTGATCAGGGCGACGATCTGAGTTGATATAGCCATGTCCGTCTGTCCGTCCGTCCGTCTGTCTGCTTGAACGCGAACTAGTCCCTCCAATTTTGAGATATCTCAATGAAATTTGGCACAAGGATGTATTTTTGTATTATATTAGACATTTGTCGGGAACATATATCTCCCATACAACCGATCGTTCAGATAAGACGATTTTGGTCAATCCTGATGCAATTTAGAAAGTATAAACGTGAAACTCGGTGATATTTATTCCAATATATCATAGAAGATATCCTGAAAAAATCACTTTGATCGGAGCTATATATGGTTATATCCCATACAACCGATCGTTCAGACAGAAAGATTTTTGGCCATTTCTCCCTTAATTTGAAAGTATAAACGTTAAACTTGGTGATATTTATTCTAATATATCATAGAAGATTTCATGAAAAAATCATTTCAATCGGAGCTATATATAATATATATCTCATACAACCGATCGGATTTGGATATTACGAACGGGATAAGATTATTGTTCAGCCCCATTCATGAAAGGTATGAAGTCTTCGGCACAGCCGAAGACAGTCCCGTCCTTGCTTGTTTTTTTTTCGTAATATTAACATATTATGCTTCAAAACGTCGTAATAATTTCCTTTAAATGAATTTGTAGTTGAAATTCTTAAGCTTCTTTAAATCGCATGTGAATCTTTTTTTATTTATATTTTTCCCTTACTCAAGATTTGAATTTCTTGTTGTACACAGAAATGCAATGTTGCATGCTGCAGTTGACACGTAATGCAAAACTTTCAACAACTACTTATCTATTTATTTTTTCTTATGCTTTTGCCTTTTTATACACGGTAAAAAATTTATAAAAAAAAATTATCTAACATTCAACATAAATGCATAAAGAAAAAATATGCGAGGAAGGTTTAGAAGAAGGTTGAATTTTTTTGCAATACTTTATTGTTGTTATTATACATATGCAATGTATGTATGTATGCATCTACAATAATTGTAAGTGTTATTACTAAATTTTTTACTGCCTGGCTTCCTTGCTTTGCTGTATATTTTCTTGAAAATATTCGAAAGAAATTCCCAATCTACCAAAGCTTTGACGAAAATAATACAAAACTCTAATTGCACTCTATGTTGTTGTAGTTGCTGTTGCTGGGGATTTCACCTTAGTTGTGAAATACTTTGACATATTTTGCAAAAACTTTATAAAGTTAGCAATGTGTAAGTAATACAAGCAAACGTGCGCGCACACACACACACATGAATAGCAAAAGGTTCTTTGCACACGCAAATACATGCAAACATGCATATGTTAGATATTTATTTGTGTGCGCACATTTATTCTCAATGGTTGTAATTTCATTCCCTCGCTTGTTAAAATTCATTTGTTTCTGTGTGTGTGTGTGTGTGTCTTACTCGGTCAAGCCACTCGAATTTATGCGCATATAACACATGATGTTGGTATGTAAATTCTCTGATTGTTTCTCTCGACCATTTTCCACTTCGCTTATATTTATTTACATTTTTATAAAAGCAACGTTCAAGTGCGTATGTAGATGTATTTCATGTTATTAAACATTTTATCTTAATTTACTGAGTTTTACTTACAATAGCAATTTTCTTGTAAACTTTTCATTTAAGTTTTTCAAATTACAAATGTATGGAGAAAGTATTTAAAACAAATAAGTTCTGTTATAAAGCTTTTCGAGATTACACAAAACCGTTAAGTTAACTTATTTGTGCAAAGAATTTTGAACTTTGTGTTATAGAATTTTATAAGGGCATGTACAGCAGCGAGACGAAATATCAGTAGCAATTTTTATCAAAATAAGTCAATAAAATTCTTCTTTTTTTTAGTTTCCATGATTTTGGCAGAAACCATGGTTCAACTATATGGTTGGCTCATCTGTACAATAACAAAACATGTCTGTTCAAATTGTCAAAATCTGTGTATTGGTGTTGGTGCGAATGGTATGGAATGGAAACATAAAACTTAGCAGTTTTTGTATGTGTAAGAAAATGCTGCCAATATGTTAGTTTCAGTTTGAGTTTGCCATCTCCTTTTGACATCGACCATGCAATGAAATAAATAAAATCAGCTGATGAGATGAGCCAACCATATAACTGAGCCATGGCAGAAACTTTTACAAATTTTTTAACTGCAACTATTTAAATAATTTTAAAAAATGTTTTTGAAAAATCGAAAATTAGAAAAGGGTTTTCTGATTTGTGCTTCGTAGCCCAATAAATTTTATTATAACAGAGCCGAAGTTGTTAGTTTCTCAGAATTTACATTTATTTTTCAAAAATGTTTTTCAAAGAAAGTTGAAAATTTTTTAGCATAAAATGCTCATAGATTTACTTTTATATGGAATTTTCTAAAGAATAAATAAAAATTAAGTCGAAATCTGCATCGATATGAAAATCGAAATCGACGTTTAAAATTAAAATCTAAGTAAAGATAAAAATGAAAATTACAAATAAAATTAATATCAAAGTTAAAATTAAAATCAAAGTTAGAATTGAAACCAAAGCTAAAATAAAATAAAAATCAAATTTAAAATCAAATAAAAATCTATATTCAATTTAAAATAAAACTTCAAACACTAAACTAAAGAAAGAAACTTAAATTAAAATTTAAGATTAAATCAAAAAGTAAATTAATGATAAAACGAATATATTAAAATTAAATTTAAGACTATATGAAATCAAAATCGAAAAAGCAATCGAATCTGAAAATTAACTCAAAATCGAAGTTAAAATCAAAATTAAAATCAAAATCAATAACAAAATTAAAAGCAATACCAAAATCAAAACCGAAATCTATTCTGAAATCTAAGTTAAAATAAAAATTTTGAATTGAAATCGATATCACAATCAAAATCTAAGTCAAAATCAAAATCGAAATAAGATAAATTTAAAAAAATTCGAAATGAAAAAAAAATTTATTTAAAAATCAAGCACGAATCTGAAATTGAAGTCAAAATCGAAATTGCAATTACATTTAACTTTTAAAATTAAATTAAAATCAAAATCATACCTAAAATGGAAATAAAAATAAAATGAAACTGGAATTGAGAGAGAAAGTAAAATAAAATTCAAAATGAGGGGGTTGTGCTTCACAACCCTGTTAAATCCTTAAGTATCTATTCGATGTAGAAATCGAAATCGAAAGAGAAAGTGTAAATCATACTCAAATCTAAATCGAATTTGAAATTATGAATTTAAAATAAAACTCAAAATAAAAATAAAAATTTAATTAAATTTAAATTACAATTAAAATCAAGATCAAAATGAAAATAAAAATAAAAACCAAACTAAAAGTAAAAATTAAAATGGAAGAGAAAATGAAAGAAAATTTAAAATAACTTTGAATAAATTGAAAGTGAAAGTGAAATCGAAATTAAAATGACGTCGAAAGTTAAATTTAAAATGGAAAATAAATCAAAAATCATATTGAAAATGAACGTGGAAAATTGATGTTTCGAGATGGATGAGAAAATGACAATGATTTTGGAAATAGCAGTGAAAATTTAACTAAAATTGGAAATAGAGAAGAAAGGAAGTAAGCTGAAAAATATTTTGAAAATAAAAGTGAAAGTGCAAATGGAAATGAAAATGAAACAGAAAAAGAAAATGGAAATAACCCTAAAATGATTTTGAAAGAAAAATGCAAGTGGAAGAATTATTGACAATTATACTGAAAATGATAGTGAAAACGGAAGAATAAATGAAATTAATTCAAAATAGTTTTGAAAATTAAAATAAAAGTGAAAGTCCAAGTCCAAGTCCAAGTCTAAGCCCAAGTCCAAGTCCAAGTCCAACTCTAGTCTAAGTTCAAGTCCAAGTCCAAGTCCAAGTCTAAGTCCAAGTTCAAGTACAAGTACAAGTCCAAGTCCAAGTCCAAGTCCAATTCCAATTTCAAGTCCAAGTGCAAGTCCAAGTCCGGGGCCAAGTCCAGATGCCGAGTCAAAGTCCAAGTCAATAAAGAAATTGACTTCCGAAACACAAAACTGTCGTGGTTCTTGAATTGTTTTTTTTTATGAGTTACCTAAAAATACCTTAAACTAAATGAATTTAAAACTTTTGAATAAAACTTATACTGCTTTCATATGACAGATGGCGCATTTATACCAGCGACGCGACAAGTCAAAACAGACAAAAAAAACTACCGTCAAAATTGGACTTTACAACCACACGACGTCGTAGACAGTTCGTTCATTGAAAGCACAGCGAAAGTGCAATGGTGTGTGCGATGCATTCTGGTCAAAAAGAAAATAAAATATAAATTAAATTCACTGCATCATGTGAATGTCGTTAGCACCGGCTGCAATGCAATGCAGCGAAATCAATGCATTTCGAAATGTCAGAATTTTGTCTCCAATGCACGCGTTTGTAATGGCGTGATGCTGGCTATTTGCTGAACATTTATTTATCAACAGACGTTGTCGAATGTTTGCAACTACTCATCTGCCATATTTGTATTCTTTTTAGTTATTTGGAACAAACATTTTAGAGTAAACAAACAATGCGAAGAAAGCAACTTTTTTGCATGCGATATTTGTACTGTGCATTCATATACCTCAAATACATATGCTATTTCACCATCATATCGTTTTGATATGGTCCTTTATTGTTGCTGGTTTTTACTTGAAGTTTTATTGAAACTCATTTGAAAAAAAAACCTTTTTTTACTTTGGAGTCTGAAATTGTAATTTCGTACGGCTGAATGCATTTCAAAATGCATTGACAGGTGTATCTGCGGCGAGACTGCTTTTATTCATTGACGTTTGATGTTCACACGCCCATATATTCGTTCATTCCAGCTATTTATAATTTTGTAAATTTGTTTGCATACTAAAAAATGTTGGTTTTTAAGACTAACTCGATTACTATATGAAATAAAAAGGTTGAAAAAGACTGTTATGAAGTTGGTGTAGGTGCAAATCCAGAAAAAATATACATATTATTCCAAATGTAAAAAAATTAAAAATAAAACTGCTATAAGTAGCTTCTCGATAGTTATACAATTCCTAAAGTAGATAAGGGAAATTAAGAGGATACAAGTTTTACCATTTCCTTCGGTAAATTCGGTACTAAAAATTTTTGAAATTTTTTTCTTTATTTTAATTTTAATTTTTCTTTGCTGCTTTTCTCTCATTTCACTTACAAGAAATAAAATTATATCAACATTAACAACTTTTTAAGGTTTAATTCAGAAAATTAGAATTTAAGTTCAGAATTTCTATTTGTAGTTCAGAAAATTGCAATTGTAGATCAGAAATTGCAACTAAAATCTAGAAAACTAAAACCGAAGTTCAGAATTTTCAACTGAAGTTCAGAAAATTAAAACTGAAGTTCAGAAAATTAAAACTGAAGCTCAGAATTTTCATTTGAAGTTTAGAAAATTACAAGTGAAGCTATTTCTGAATTTCAATTGCAATTTTTTGAAATAAAAATAGAAATTCTGAACTTTAATTAAAATTTTCTGAACTTCAATTGAAAATTCTAAACTTTCATTGTATTTTTCGCTAATAGGTGGGGCAAGGTCTGACTGGAGGACTTGATGAGGAGAAATCTCCGTTTTAGTCCGAGGGATCGGGTCTGGATGCCTGCTGATCCGCCGCGACTAGGAATGATAATAGAACTGTTGTGTCAAGACCTAATTAATAATCGAATTGAAACGCTACATAAAGAAAATTGACGGTATTGCTCAAAGTAAATGCCAAGGAAAATCGAATTTGCAGCAGTGGATCTTAGAGCGGTTAAAGTTCTAAACTGATCTAAAGTCCGCTAAGTGGCCAAATGCCCAAAGCCAACTTCGTTTCAGGGCCCGAAATCGGCTTTTTTGGCATGTCCCGGATTATAGAATTAGGTTCAGAAAATTACAACTGATTTCCAAAAAAATTCCAACTTAAATTCAGAATTTTCAACTGAAGTTATGAAAATTTCAAGTGAAGCAATTTCTGAATTTTAATTGCAATTGTTTGAAATAAAAATAGAAATTCTGAACTTTAATTAAAATCTTCTGAACTTCAATAGTTATTTTCTGAAGTTCAATAGAAAATTCTGAACTACCATTATTTTTTTCGCTAATAGGTTGGGCAAGACTGGAGGACTGGAGGGAGTGACTGGAGGACTTGGTGAGGAGAAATCTCCATTTTGGTCAGAGGGATCGGGTCTGGGTGCTTAAAGCTTCAATATACCATAAATATGGCTGTGGTTATGGACTTTTTTAATTGATGTGTTTAGGTATTAGGAAGAGATCTTATTTTGTAGTACATATCATCGTCTGGCGTAGTACAGAGGTAATATGATAGCCCATTATATCGTAAGTCCTTGCTTTAAGCTCTGGGGAAAGTTACTTAAGAAAGATTTCCGGAAGCTTAGAATTGAAAATCCGTTCATCTGTTCTTAAAGTCCACACAAAATAACAGTGCTCAACTTTAACGCCTGAAATATAGTGACATGCATTTGATTGCCCCCACAAAGTTTTATAAATTCATGCAAAGCTATGTAAGCCAAGTGTATGCTTATTTATAGTGGCTAAGTACTGCTGTACTGACATAGAAAAAGAAAATCCACATTTTATTTTCTCTTTTTATATTTGTCTGCTCCTCCCCTATGTGTGCTGCTGCTGCGCTGCTGCTTTAAATTGCTGCATTAGCATTTTCATCGTATTTGTTTACTGTCTCAGCTGAGTCAATTTCTATTTTTAGTATGAAACAATTTTTTAAAACCATTCTCACCAATCTGGTTGCTTTTTTTTCATTCATAACAATTTCACACATCCTCAAATGCTAAAATAGTATATGGAATATAAACATTCATCCATACATACAAACATACGTTTACACATACATATACACATGCGAATGCGGCGCAGAGATTTTTACACTAACACTACACAAAGGATGCTCATAATAAATAGTCGAGGTTATGGCCTTCTCAGCTACTCGTAATTTGAATATGTATAAAGTGTGTGTACGTGTGTATGTGTGCGTATAAGCAGCGAAGCAGCAGCGTTGAATGACAGCCGTATAGCAATAAATTTTCGATTGCATTTCTATGTGTTTGTATAAAATTATGTAAATTTTGCTGAACATATTTGCAGCTCTGTCGATGCGCACACTCACACACACATACTTAATGTTCACTCATGTCTACTTTGAAATGGAATGTGTTTGTTTTTATGTGTGTGTTTAAAGTGTGCTTTGCCACCTTTATATTGTTGCTGCTTGTAATTTCCTGACCTTAACAATACGTGTGTAAGATTTTCTTAAAGTAACAGAAGTGTTAAGAACGCAAATGAACCCAAAATTTAGACAAACTTCAGGCTAATTTTTGACCTCTTTTTTCAATTTCAATGACCTATTTATTAAATTGCTGAATTGTAATTCCAAGGAGCCTCAGTTCAAATTATTTTAAAATATCATATACAAAAAGCGTTCGGGTATTTTCTGCGTATTTACCCATAAATATGGTAAATACCGGTTACAATCCCACCCCTATGTTTTAATATATAAAAATGTTTTATTTAAAAATTAGGTTGTCACACAATCAACAGCGTTTGAATACTCCTAAACATTTAGGTTCACTCATTCAATTATTTATACCGGAAATTAGAACAATTAGCTGGCAGTATTTCATGCCAACAACAATTTTTTTAAATGCTCATATGATTGTATATGAAAAGATATGCAAACAAGTTGCTATGCCACAATGTATAAAAATGAGAATTTGACACTCATACGCCATGTAGTATGCCTCTTGTGCTTACAAAATTTGTATTTTGCTTCCTCCTTTACATTTATATTACAGCTGCTGGCAAAATCCATAAAATAAAAACATTGTTTTTGCGTTCAAAGTGGCCTACCGCTTGTTTCTCGCGCGTATGGGGAAAGAGTGAAAATAGCTACACAATCCAACTTAATGACTAAAATGTTTCTGAAATATTCGTACCACATACTGAGTTATTTGGCATATCAAATCAGTATTTAGAGCTAAACGGTTTTGGCAAGTAAATTGGAGGGAAGTGAGTGAGGAAGAGGTGAAGACTTTTGTTTGCTATGATGAAAGCCAAGCTATTACTGGGTCTATGTATGCAACTATGTGCAACAACCAGATACTGAGAATATTTCTTATCTTAGCTTTGTATGCAAAAAGCTATTAAGACTAAGAAATATTTTTTTAAACCAATCAAGTACAAATAAGCTGAGTAGGATTTTGACCACTCAACTAATGCATAAGCTATATATCGAATGATTTATTTTTTTTGGTACTCGTTCAGGTATTTCGTTCAACAAATTAGTAATGCTCATGGAATATTGATGCGCCATTGTCCCTAAGTTTGGCTCATTTTGCAGGAGACTTGACGGTAAGGTCCTTTATGAACTCAGGATAACATTTTACAATTTTTTTATCAACAAATCTAGTTGATATTTTGATTATTTGAGCAGTTCACTTTTTCGTCACTCTTTGTAAACTTTATCTGATTTCTGTGTGGCCTGCTCAGGCGCCAATTAAAAATTTGGTTATAAATAAATATTCCAATTAAAGTCTCTTTTTCGTACGTAAGAAACATGAGCTACTCTAAAATACTTGTTATTTGACCATTTCTTACTTAGCAGAAAATTGTAATCCCATAGGTACTTAACTTTCTACTTAGCACCACTCTACGTTACTTGTTGAGTGCCATAAAAGGACTTGCATTCAAAAAAATAGTAGATGTACTGCTCACAATAAAAGCACTCAATTTATACCTTACCAACTTCGGTAATTTGAACTTTACAAATCTAGGCTCTATAGCTATGAAACAGAATTATTTCTTATATTATATTCTGATCCCTTTGGCTATTGTTTCATTATTATTTGACATTACTCTAATATGGGCGCCTTCTCGGGCGCCCGTCCAATATTTGCAACGGGAACAAGGAGAGAACTGTAAACCGCTCAGAAAAGAAACACTTAATTTATAGTTTTACAAACTTAACTAAGTCCTCTCGCTAAGCACTAGCTATATATCTACCCCAGAAGAAACCAAACCGGCACACTCGTCAATCGCCTATTTATTTCTTGATAGTATATTCTGATTCCTTAGATACTTGACTTCACTCTCTTGGGTAGTTTACTTCAATTTGTGTAAGCCAATAATTGTATTCTTTAATCATTCCACTTTTTTCGTCACGTCAATTTCATAGCTACTGGTCGATTCCCTGGATATCTGCTCGGGCGACACTTAAAGACTTGAAATTTTTAAATAAACTTTGAAGGGGCAAATTTGCTCTCGAAACAAATACTCAATTAAAATTTTGCTAACTTTACTAAGTGATCTTTTTTAGCAGAAACTCAAAATCTTTCCAGTAGTAACGCCTCAAATTCGCGCGGTTCGCGCATTTCTTCTTGAATAAAAAATTAAAACACACTATATTTTTAATTTTCGTTTTTCATAATAAAATAATTCATTTGGCACTTCTCTTTCTTGTCATTTGTACTTCAACTGGAAAGCCTGCTAGATAAGTATCATAAAGCTCACCCTATTGCTCTCAAACTCCTTTTTTTGCCTACCTGCGCCTGGACGGTACATGACTGATTTCTAAGGCACTTTACTTCCTTCTGTATAAATTGATATCCTCACTCCTTGAGCACTTCACCTTCATCGTTACTCTACATGATGGAAAAGCTACTGAAAGCTGCTCTTAGTTCCTGCTCAGGCGCCTCTTTGGGACTTTAAACACAAAATAAGAGTATACATGGACCACTTCGTTCATAGATGAAGGACTTAATTGTTATAAACTTTATTACGTAAATCGAAAGTAGAATTAGCAATATAACTATTTAACAGCTAGTAATAATATTTTCTCTTTACGGTTCATGCTGACAACTTGGTCATTTTATTTCTCTTTATAAAACCTAATATATTGATGGTCTTGTTCGGGCGCCTTGTGAGAACAGAAGTATATATTGCTTTTATTACGAAAAAATCACCATTTCACTTTTTTTTGTTGCTTCCTCTTTTATTATGCATTTCGGTAACGAAAGTCGCCACATATAAGCAGTTTTAAGTTTCCTAATTATGAGTTATGATTGAGTGCCTAAGGTCCATTAGCTTTAGATGCTGACTTCATAGCATATTGTGGAAATTCTGAACTCCTGCGATCTTAGTACATCAGATGCTTCATAGAAATGAAAAGTGTGATGTCGTCACAGATATATATAGTGATTATAACAGCCTGGAAAGCAGCACCGCAGAGGTTGCGACTAGGTAACAGAACCAGACCCAAAACTAGAACGGAATGAAAACCGAGCCTTTTCTCTTACTAAAGAAGTAATTAATAAAAAAAATTTAAATCAAAGCAACGTATTGGGGACAAAAATTCTCCAATTAACGGAATAACAGAATTCGATATAACGTCCCTATTTTCTGGTGATACGCTTTTGAACAAGTACATTCTCCTAATGCAAATTACCATGCCCATTATAAAGTATTTTCATTGAAAATTTCTCAAGAGATTAAGATACATTGTGGGAGGTGTAGAGAAAAATGTTACCACACAGTCTGTAGTGTATGTAATTTTGAGAAAAAAATGTACTCTTGCTGTAAGGGCAGGAGTGTAACAGTATTATGTTATGTGTATAGATGAGGCTTGCCGCCGCTAAAACGGGTGTGAGAATTCTCGTGGCAGACCTGCAAGACTACATGGGTTTTACTACTACATAGATAATCCATACTGAGGAATGGATTGGGAACCACGTCTCTCTTACCGTTCAGCCTTGGCATGGACTATTACCTCTACTTACACACGGATTGATGACCAAGTCTCTTGAATCTTATAAACTTAGTAATGCTAAGCTTCAAAAAGGACTGGGGAAAACAAAAATAAACAAGTAAGGAAGGCTAGCTCGGGTGTAACCGAATATTACATACTCAACTGAGAGATTTGGAGACAAAATAAGGGAAAATAACCATTTAGCAAAATTAACCTAGGGCGTCCACCTATAAAACTATGACCCACTTCCTTTTAAAATACTCTTTAATATCTTTCACTTGAAACCCATGTCATATAAACACATTCCAGTTTATATGACATGGGTTTCAAGTGAAAGATATTAAAGAGTATTTTAAAAGGAAGTGGGTCATAGTTTTATAGGTGGACGCCATTTCATGATATCGCCATAAAGGTGGACCAGGGGTGACTCTAGAATTTGTTTGTACGATATGGGTATCAAATTAAAGGTATTAGTGAGTGTTTTAAAAGGGAGTGGCCCTTAGTTGTATATGTTTAGCAAAGATATATCGATTTTTGCTCAAGTTACCGTGTTAACGGCCGAGTGGAAAGACAGACGGAAGACTGTGTATAAAAACTGCGCGTGACTTCAACCGATTTCGCCATTTTCACAGAAAACAATTACCGTCATAGAATATATGTCCCTACCAAATTTCAAAAGGATTGTTAAATTTTTGTTCGACTTATAGCATTTAGTATTCTAGACGAATTAAATGAAAAGGGCGTAGCACACCCAGTTTGAAATTTTCTTTTATTTTTGTATTCTGTTACACCATATCATTACTGGAGTTGAATGTTGACATAATTTACTTATATACTGTACAGATATTAAATTTATTGTTAAAATTTGACTTTAAAAAATTTTTTTTTAAGTGGGCGTGTTCGTAATCCGATTTTGCAAATTTTTACTTAGCACACATACAGTAATAGGAGTAACGTTCCTGCCAAATTTCATCATGATATCTTCAACGACTGTCAAATTACAGCTTGCAAAACTTTGAAATTACCTTCTTTTAAAAGTGGGCGGTGCCACTCCCATTGTCCAAAATTTTACTAATTTTCTATTCTGCTTCAGAAGTTCAACCCACCTACCTAGTTTAATCACTTTAGGCGTCTTTGGTATTGAATTATCGCACTTTTTCTGTTTTTCGAAATTTTCGATATCGAAAAAGTGGGCGTGGTTATGGTCCGATTTCGTTCATTGTAAACAGCGATCTGAGATGAGTACCCAGGAACCTACATGCCAAATTTCATCAAGATACCTCAAAATTTACTCAAGTTATCGTGTTTACGGACGGACGGACGGACGGACATGGCTAAATTAATTTCTTTTTTCGCCCAGATCATTTTGATATATAGAAATATATATCTATCTCGAGTAGTTTATGCCGTTACGGATTACCGTATGCGAACAATACTCGTGACTCTGCTCAGCTGAGTATAAAAATATAAAAGAGAACGGTTTACGCCGTAGATAATACATACAAACATACACACTTTTATATATATTGTATGTGGCAGCACCACATGTTACTAGACTTGGGATAAACTGGCATACACATACATATGTGAGTTTCAGTCTAGCTTATCGATTGCAATGCGAATTTTGAATAGTGGAAACGTGACCCAAACAGGCATAGAGCCTAGTACCCAACTCACCTCCCGGTGGAATATTTGATGGTATTACAGGCGGGAAAGGTTTTTATATTGTAGGAGCTTTAGTGCGGTTAAAGTACCAAATTGGCTTTGAGGCTTTCGAAATCACTTACACTTTATAAAAAAAAGGCAAACGCAACTGAAAACAAAAGAAACAAGTAAAGGTGTCTAAGTTCGGGTATAACCGAACATTATAAATATATAATATAAACTTCAATTGTACATTTCATTTCAGATAAATTACTCTTCTACATAACACGTGGGACCGCCCGTTTAAAAGAAAAATGTCTCCACATTTCCTCTTACAATAAAAAACTTGATAAGTGAAATATCATTGATTCAAAACTATTTTTTGCTAAGTTGTAGCTTAGTATTCTAGTCTGCGACCCTCTTAAACTTGTTTTATATCTAAGTGGCCGTGGTCTTTAACCGATCCCGTCCATTTTTTCTAGAAATATTTTTAGCTATAAGGAA
>JARSSU010024026.1:0-63400 GCA_029619165.1 Eurosta solidaginis | reverse complement strand
TAAAAGATGTATTTCAAGTTTGGTATACTGCCTCTTTTGTATTATTCGCACACATTGGCGGGAGCCACGTGTTTCTTACCGACTCCAATTGACACCTGGGAAATGATATCTGGCAAAGAAGTTTTGAAGAGATTATTTTCATGGTTGACATACACCTTCTGGACTAGCGGAACTACTGCCGAGGAGTGCTTATTTTAATAGGGCCTAAATACAATTTTGCAATTTTATTTCAATTTCTATTGGATGCACGAAAACATGAAATTACACAAAATGGCAAACAAAGCAAATATCATAATAAAATAATTTATTTCAGCTTGAGAAGAATATCAACGATATTATGAGCACTTAAGTTTGTGATTTGTGAAGAATATTAATTATAAAATTTCCCTTAAATTATGATATTTAGAAGATGGCACAGCCAAGTCAAAGTTTAGAAACCCGTACGCACCCCAATTGACTAAATAAAGCGCTATAGCCGTGCTACAAATTATTTGCCCATAATAACGAAATCGAAAAAGCCAACTTGACCTTCATGTACTTAGGTACAATAAAGCGGGTCTTTAAACAAACAGTCCTCTAAAAGGGAAACTACTGTGAATATGCGTGTGTTTATCTAAATCAAATGCCATTTATATAATTAAATATTAGAAAAAGGGGGATAATAGTGGACGTTCTTTCCTTAGACGTGGAACTGTCGCACATTTATTTACAAGCGGATATATGAGCATTAGGGCGATTTAATTTTTTTTGTTTTGGCTTTGGGTCATTATTTTAGAAATCGTACGAGATTTGTAGAAAAAAAATTTTCACTTTTTTAAAAGACACCAAATTTATTTTGTTGGAATCTTTTCGCAATTTAAGTCAACACATATATCAGGATTTCCTCGAAAAAAAAATTTTTTTTTCAGAGATCTGCATGTGCTCAGATTCGATGGGCACGTAAACACATTCAAAATGCTCGTCCACTCGTCGTATCTTATTAATTTTTGTTTTATAACACTATTTAATTTATAACTGCGTTAAAAAATATTTAATTTTATAAAATCAAAATAATGAATAAAAAATGAATTTTTTAAATAATTATTGCATACTGTTTTCCCCACGAATATTTTCGTAAAAAGGCAGGCGTTGGCTGTATATAATTGTAGCACATATGTACCTGCTGCAAGTAAAAGCAAGCAAGTTGCTCGAGGTCAGGTCAGAAATGGGTTAATATCTTTTGAACCACAAAATTATCCAACTTAAAATAAAAAGAGTTTTTTAGATGAAAGTCTATCGCATATTACATATATTTTGCAGTTTTTTATTTATACCAACAAGTGGAATGACAATTTCGATGGCACGGTATAGGCTTATTGACCGACATACAAATTGTCACACCCTAATGAGCTTAGCACGTATTGGATACAAGGCCTCCGTATAATTAGCGATCAAAAGCAGTCTAGATACACTCGCGAAATAAGAAAAGAAACCGCAACGGCAAATCTACTGATTGGAGACAAGGCCTCTCCAACTGTAGAAATAACAACGTAGACGCGGTAGCTCCACATGTTGTCAGGGTTTTCACACGGATTGGAGCGAAGGCCACTCCAACCGGTGGAAGTGACTACATGGGGAGGAGAGCCGCGACAAGTATTGTGGGCAAAAAACAAAAAAAAATAAACAAAAAATAAAAAAAGTAAAATAAATTAATTAATTAATTAAAAATTTAAAAAATAAATTATTCAAAATAAAAAATTATCAAAAATCAAAAGAAAATATGATCATATGTATTTAATTAGCGAGCTTTGCTCATATTGCTTTATACAATGGTTTTGTTATTGATATTAGGGAAAAATTGTAAAATATATATAACCAAATAAAAACAAAAAAAAATCTTGAATTTGAAATTTGGCATCGGATTCTTGTTTAGCAACCCCCACAATATTTCTAATAAGTAATTTGGTCATTATTATTGAGGAATTATATTTTTTTCGATCATTTTTTACTAAAAATGGCACTTTTTTGCGAGATGCCTCACTTTAGACAGTTTTTTTTCAGGTTAAAGAACTTTATTTAAAAAAAAAGCACCTAACGGCATAAAAAACTACACTTCTTGGCGAATTTTGTTCGTGTGCTTAAAAGATTTTTTTACCAAATTGAAATTGGCAGAGGGGGTGGCTGATTTGACAAAGAATTCCCCATATATATATATAAAAAAAAACTCCAAAATGCATGAAGTCGAAAGTACAGCCCGTGTCACAAACATGCAACAAGCATCGTATGTACATTGCTTAAGGTATGTATGCAAATATTCGTAGATGTTGTATGTGTCAACACATTGAGGTACCCTGCAAAAATCGCGAGTACTTGCTATGGACGAAGCGAGTGCTCCAAAATTAACCACAATTCATACAAAAAATATGGTCCAATTAACACTGCGATGTCCTAGGACTGGACCATATACCCCAGCTCAGCATTACATCAGAGTAATCCATGGAGTACTCCAGTATGACAAAAGTGGACCACATGATCCAACGATTTTTGCAGGGTATATGAAATCACACATTATACATGAAAAATTATAATATTATTTGTTCTAAATAAAAAAGATTGCCATTAAATAGAGGAAGTGTGAAGAAAATAACCAGCTTGCCACTCTTTTCGTAAAATTTTTTGAAGTGTGCAGGATCAAACGCTAATGCAAAAATGCGGCTGCATTAAAGTGCAATTTGCTGTCCAAATTTGTATGGAAAATGTGAAAATAAATGCCACAGTTTAGGCAAAATGCGGTTAATATGACTTTGTAGTATTTTGCGGCAGATATCTAAAGATTGGGGGAACCGTATGTGTGTGAGTCAGGTACTTGACGAGATAGACAAAAAATGATTCGCATGCGTATCGAATCACTGGTTACTCCAGCGCAGAGCTTTAGGTCAGAGACAAACTTTATCAAAATGCAAAGAGCACAAGCTGCCCTGGCAAACACAGGAATAGTTTCATAATTTCTGGATTCGTCAATGGGATTGATAATTGTGTATGTGGATGGCTTACATACCATCATTATGTCACTTGGTAATGATAATGAATAGTAGAAAGTATATAACAACGTAGCATTTGGTATAAAAATTGTTACAACAACATTATGATATAACGCTAATACCAAAAATTTCACATACTAAGTGACCCGCCCTAATGTGAACAAGTATCATATGTTGTACACGTGTGTATAAAAATGGAAGAAAACAAAAAGGTGTAAATACGTAATGAAACTGTTATATTTAAAACGCAAAATGTAGAATTAATATGGTGGATGACATCAGTAAACACGATTGTGCTAAGTAATAAGAAATTAAAGCAATAGGGCTGTTTGTGTTATTTCTTCATGATATATTGGAAATTATATACGAAATGAATATTTTAGTTGATTAAGGGTTGCCGAGTCAAGAAGGGTCTACATATATGAGAAAAATAGCAATTATATTTTGTAAAGTTGGGGTGAAAAAAATAGCAACGAAATTCAATTGAGAATTGAATAGTTTTCCACAATCTTCAGCGCGTTGGCACTTGATAATGAATAAAGAGGTCTAAAAAATTGCGTACTCTCTTGAGAACATTTTTTTTTGGAAATTAGGTTAATATTAGCCTGGTTTTTCTTACATGTATATTAGGCCGGGTCGATTTGTGGGAAGGCAAAAAAATCGCCCATTGCTCTATGAAAATCATATTCTAGGGATCAAAATAAGAAACTTTGCCGAAGGAACCATACCTCTAAAACGAATTCTGATGCCTTTGGGTCGTAGGGGCAAATTTTGAAAAATCCCACTTTGAAATGCCTATGTTTTTTCTTTTTGGAGTTTATTTTTCTCTTTAGAAATTTATTTAGTCAGAACATATGTAAATGAAAAAATGAATTTAACTTAGTAATAGAAAAGAAATTAAAAAAAATTATTAGAAATTAGCGTTTTTACAACCCCCTTTTAAAACCAAGGCATCACTGTGATGCATTTGCATGTCATAAACATAGTTGTGTGGGTTTTTTATTCAACCGTTTTAAAAAATGAAGGTATCACTGTGACACAATTGCAGATCGTAAAATTGCTTGTGTTGTTTTTTTTAAGCCACCACAAGACACAGCAGGTAGAATTGAAATTGCCCCTACTCACAAGTTCGACCCAAAGGGGGGACATCAGAATTCGTTTTAGAGGTATGGTTCCTTCGGCAAAGTTTCTTATTTTGATCCCTAGAATACGATTTTCACTGAGCAATGAGCGATTTTTAAATCGACCCGCCCTAATGTATATATATCTACTTTTTTGGGTAAAAAACACTAATCATCACTTAGATAATGTTTAGGAGACCAGTCTAGCTGGTAAATAACTCGCTACAAAACGTGTTGTACTGAATAGCGGAGACACGAACCTATGTTGGTCATTGTGTGTATAACCTATAGGTAAATCGGTTGCGGACACACACTTTTTTCGGTTATAGAATTGGAGAATAGTGTTGAAATAAAATGGAGAGATACATTTCAGTTGCGTTATAGAATACTCAAATTTAGCAGTACTTATTTTCTGCGAAAAAATGTCATAAGTGTAGATAAGGTTACACACTTAGCAGACCATATAAAACTTAAGTGCATATTTATATACATGTAAAATAAAATAAATAAAGAAAAAGTTTTAAGGTAAACGGTTTTATTGAAAACAATACTTACATGAAGTAATAATAATACTGTGACGAATATTAGCAACACTAAGTGATACTATCATATCTAAGCCGATACTAAGCAGTGACTTGTATGCATATAAACAAATCAATCATTATGTCTACACATATGTCCATACAAGCAGCGGAGAGAAACGCACAAACACATGCATATATTTGAGATACTCCCAAAAGTAGGCAATCATCGGTGGAAGTATCACTCACATATACATGCGCATATAGCTATGCGAGAAGCTATAATCGTGCATCTGTAGCTTATAGCTGATAAATTTATAGCTGGTAAACAAGTAGTAAATTCTAGAAATAGAGGAAACCTAAGAGTATAAAAGCAGCACCAGCTGAGGCACGACCAATCAGTTTGATTTAAGCACGCTATTGGTTGTGAAGTGTTATTGTGAAGTACTTTCAAGTAGTCCAATAAAGACCATTTTTGCATTATTGAATATTGGAGTTATTTATTCAACAGTTTAGTGATTCGAGCGTTAGCAGAAGATTTGGAATAAGCGGAATTTCCCGAAATTCGTTCCAATACTAAAAGCTAGAAAATAATTAGGTAGGTTCTAGGTACTAGTCATCACACTCCTCACCAATCTAGGGCATTGATAAGACACTTAAATAAAAGCGTTGGGCGCGTGAAATTTCTAAAAATTTTAGGCCTACCATAACCTGATTAAGGTTCAGTTGGTCTTATATATGACTATCAATAGAAATTTTACGCATCCAACGCTTTTATTTACATAAGTGTCTTATCAATGCCCTAGATTGGTGAGGAGTGTGATGACTAGTACCTAGGACCTACCTAATTATTTTCTAGCTTTAGTATTATTATTACTTCATGTAAGTATTGTTTTCAATAAAACCGTTTAAATAAAAAAACATTTTTTAATTATTTTATTTTCAAGTTTTTATTCTTTATTTAATTGCCTATTATTTCTCATTCTATTTAGTTCATTTAGTGACTCATTGTTACATGGACTCTGTCCTGACAATTTGTTACAATCTACCGGACAGTATGGAATATTTGTTCCAAATATGAGCCTACCACAAATACGATTTTTTTGAATATCTCGCTCCCGGCGCCACGTGGCGGCGATTTTTATTCATGTATGTAATATGTGTTTCAAGTATGAGCCAAATCGGACCACAAATACGATTTTTTGAAATATTTCGATTCATGCGCCACCTATCGGAGTTTTTTTCATATTATTGCATTGTCATCGGGTTCTGAACTATATTCCAAGTTTCAAGCTAGTAGCTTATCGGGAACTTACTTAAATTTTAACGATTCGGAAGCTTTATATTTGCCGTTGCTGTTGTTGATCAAATGGTGTAAATAAGTATTGTTATAAACAAATAACTAAATAAACAATTTTCAACCCCAATCACATTTTGAGGTTTTGCGCTATTTTTTCAAACGCGAATGTACATACAAAATAGTAAATTGCCCTTGAACAAATATGAAAGCAATTATTGATTAACAAATGAAAATAAAAGTCAATAGAAACGCAACAAAGTATGTAATATTTTCTTTCATTTATTTGTATTGAATATTTAAAGACAAAACAGAAGAACAGAACTCTATAAGACATATGTATGTAGAATGTGCTTAAAAGGCTATACGAATGTTTTATACAAAAAACAAGAATGTTAATCTATTTGGTAAATAAACATTCTTTACAGTTATAAGTTGGAGCTTAAGGCTAGCTTAAAGTTCGAATGCATTCTGCCCTAGAATATTTTCTAAAAACGCCCTATGTCAGGATTTGTTGGCCTTATGTCAGAGTTTGGTTGAAGAAATCCCTACCACAGATTTTTTTCGTAAACACCCTATCTAACGTTTAAAAAGTTGAGATAGGGGTTTTTGAAACAAATCCTGAGATAAGGCGTTTCTCAAACAAATTCTGAAATACGGCATTTTTTCAAACGTTTTTCGAGAAAGAACGTTTTCGAAACGGCAGACGAGATGAGGTGACATTCCACACTCAACAGTCGATATATAATCAAACCAAATGTGGTTAAAAATTTTGATTATATCGGGTTTCGTGATTATGAGTGCACAGAACTTGGTTTCAAAAAAGAGAAGAAATTTTTTGCGGTCCGTTGGCAGATGTCGAGCCGACGTGCTCTGAATAAGAGTAGTGCGCTGCAAATGTGCTTTAACGCTTTAACTGTACAACATAACATGTAATGTCTAAACTTTTGGGGTTTGCTTTAAAACCAGAAGTATCTACAAGTTTCTTTGTGTAGATTTTAGAAACTTTTAAACAATATTACTTTTTTAAACTAATTATTTAGTTAAGTATAAAATGTAAACCTAATAAAATTAAACAATGCTATAGTAACTTGAGAGAATCCAAATTTAATACAAAAAGCATGAAAAATTGCCAAACCGATGTGAGGTTTAAAACCTAAGCCAAAAATTTAAACCCTGTACATATGGGATTCGAAGGAGATGAGATGGCTAACTAGTTGGCACGGATGAACTCATTAGATGGAATAACCAGAGTCAAAGTAAGCATACCCCTATGTGCAGCGAAGGTGGAAATTTGAGATTTTCACGTGAACAAAGCTCAAAGAAAGTGGAAGAGCACCACCAGCTGTGCCATATCAAGAGCTACATGGCCATACTACAACGAAAGAAGAACAAAGAAGTCTGAGTAGATCTAGGGCCGACAATCACAAGCTTAGAGCGGTCTACACTAGTCATTAGGCTTTAAGTACGCATGCGGAAAAGATGTGTATTCTTCATAATGACCAATGCAGACGTTGTTAAGACCTAACTTCCTAAGATACTGTTGAACACTTTCTGAGTAAATGCTCGACTCTAGCGTCTAAGATCCTTTTGAAGCCTCTTCTCGGTAGTAGGGATTCCAAATATTCTTGATTTAAATATCCGATGTAGCATTCGAAGCTGCTGCTTGGCGACATGGGTCGCAGACTTTTGTGAAAACTAGTATGGAAAACTTTAAAAAGTAGTTTGGTTAGAGCATCTGGGATCGAAAATACAGCCCAGTCCACTTGTTAGGAACTTTGCAAACTTTTATTCTTTTCCCTTTATTACATTCAGAAAAAAACACTAACCTTAAATGAGGAAAATATTTTCTAAAAACAATTTCTCTAAATTCAAACCTTTCATTAGTTTGAGTTAAATTTTGTCAATCAAGACAATTTTTCCTATAACAAAAGAAAAAGCAATTTTTTAAATTTCTAAGAAAATGACTTCTTGTCTAGATTGAGGGAGGGATTTCTATGCCGCAAAATCAATCCCATTTTTCCTAATTTTTAGGAAATTTTTATGTAACGATTTGGTCCCTGATCGAACACCCAAGTAAGTTTTGAAGATTATTGCGAAACGAACGTTCGTTTCGTCTCAGAGACGATAACGTAAAGATAGAAAATTATCTATAACGAATCGTTGGCAAAACAGAATAAATATGTCAAATACAAACGAAAACACATTGGATATCGTCGGATTTACTCAAGTTATCGTGTTAACGGACGGACGGACAGAAGGACGGACGGAAGGACATGGCTCAATCGAATTTTTTCGATACTGATGATTTTGGTATATGGAAGTCTATATATATCTCAATTCCTTTATACCTGTACAACCAACCGTTATCAAAGTTAATATACTCTGTGTACAAGTACAGCTGGGTATAAAAAATACAATACAAAAACATAGAAGTCAACAGTTGTGTGTTAGAAACGCAGCAAAACATATCGCTTCCCCGGTTCAATAATGACGCAATTGTAAAATATTAAGTTTTGGTGAAGCAAATTTCAATATTTGCATCAACTAGAAAAATGTGCGAATGCAATAATGACGCAAGTGGTCTAGCGCGGAAACTATTTGTAATACAATTATAAAATTTATACAAAGCAAAGATTAGTACTCTTTAAAGCTTTTGTGCGCGTTATCTCGAAACTTTAAAATTGACATTTGCGTCATTATTGAACCGGGGAAGCGATATACGCACATACATATATACAAATATATATAGTAAACACATTTTTATATTCGCATATTTACTTTGGTCCGACTTCCATTATTATCGCTTCTTTATTTAATCTTTCAATGAATTTTGTCTTGTGCTTAAGACAAAACATGCTAACACGTATATAATTTTTAAACCCCTAAAGTACGCCTCAAACTCGTCGATACATTTCAAAAGGCACTTTAAGAAGCAACCCTTAAGAATTTGGTTGAATCAAAAGAGAAAACTAAGAATTTACCGCATATGCGAATACTAACAGCTATATAAATAAAAGTCGACAAAGTGGAAGAAAAGGTCAAATTGTCGTGCAAACTTCTTACCCACCAAAAATTTCATACTCATACACACTTTATGTGTTTTTATCCAATAAAAGGCTTACGGAATGAGGTCTAATAACGTAATGTAATGAAATGTGTAATACATTAAGTTGTATGCAACATTTCTCGCATTACACCGCATTTTGGTGTACTGAAGTTTTCATGCATAAGATTTAACTGTCGCTATGAGATACAGTACTTATTTGGAGCTATATTCTGTGACTACTGTTCTCTACGACTGAGTGGAATACGAGAAAATTTCGCAAAATGGACGAGGAACGCCGAAGCAAATTAATTTGTAAAAACATCGAATTGATGGGTCATTCGACGTACAGTCCTGATTTGGATAACAAATTGGTAATATACCGATAACGAGTCAATAATATTCTGATTACTAATTGATGACTTTTCGATAAAAATCGATAACTTTTTATAACTTATCGATAACTTTTCGGTAAAAAAAGTTGACGGATTTTTGATAAATACCCATAACTTTTCGATAATAAATCGATCAATTTTAACAAACCTATAGCTCTTCGATAAGAAATGATACACGCTATATCGGACGATAACAAACCGTCAACTTAACGATAACAAACTCTTAACACCGCGATAAAAAACTACTAACATGCCGCCTGGTCTCGGTTCTAATTTTGACTTCTAATATTTGCTTCACTCTCCCCTCCTTTTATTATTTACTATACCTTTCTTTCCCTGTCTCGATTTGCTGTGTGATATTGTTCATAAAAATTTTACCACATTCCCGCATTTCGCTGCAGTGTAGTGACTACACTTACACCTACATTTTATACTCCTTATATAGCATACCAATTTCAAAGACTACGCTTACACTTACCGTACGCATACATTTCTGTATAAATACTGTCCTTCCGTCGTAGTCCTATCATCTTATTAACGCTTACATGATTTTTTGTTGGGAAATTTCAAAGGTACAAATGTTTAGAGTTACAGTCGGAACGAAACGAAGTCGGTCTGCATAATGAGGGAATTTTAGTCCAAGAAATTTTGCTCTAGCATCTAGGACCGCTCAGATTGGTCTACGTTCGCAATAAGCTATTTATTTAGCTTGGACTGTTAGACACTATGGAGCTATGTTCTAATCTACAATTATGAAAGTTTTGAGAAACTATGAGCGCTGTCCATGCACGTATTTTTGGACTGACTCTATAACTTGGTATTTGCTTAACCTACTCTAAATTATTTGATTCCATCCGAAGCTTTCACACAATTTTTCCAAAGTGTTGTATTGCGAAATTCGAAATATGTAAGGCTAAGGGGCTTACTATGAACATTGGTTTCATGTTTCAGTAGCTTCTCATGGAGCTAGAGTCCTGAAACTAGAAATACCAGCTGTGTTTGTTTTTTTATATGTAGTACCTGGGCGACCGTGCTTTGCTCGGCAACGTTTCGTTGTGCTAGCAACGTTTCTTTTTTTTTATTTCGAATAGGTGGCAACCTTAAATGGCAACCCTACTCAAAAATGTCCCTATTGTAATGCGGAGTGAAATACCTTTTGTTTGATACCCATATCGGCATATCTCATGCTATATTTTTTTATTTCGAATAGGTGGCAACCTTGTGAAACATTCTGAGACCTTTACACTTAGACCAGGCTACCGTGACAATGCAACAAAAGGGGAAATATTCGTTCTAAGTGGCGTACGGGACGAGAATTCAGAAAACTCTAGGAATTTTGGAATCTTTGGAAAGGCTTCTAAGTAACTATTTGGTGAACAGATGGCTCAGGGATCGGAGCATGTGGAATCATGCGTTCGATTTTTAATTAATTTCTCCTTGCTCTTGAAACTTTACACTTAGTTCAGGGGACCGTGACAATGCATAAAAATGTCTGCTGGGTTGTACACAGGTCGAGATAATTCGAAAAATGATACGGGATTTGCAATCTTGGGATCCGGTTTTAGTGATTTTCGGCTTAGCTAGAGTTGAGACTGGCGGCCACCGTGGTGTGGTGGTTGCGCGCTCCGCCTACCACACCGTATGCCCTGGGTTCACACCACGGGTAAAGCAACATCAAAATTTTAGAAATAAGGTTTTTCAATTAGAAGAAGATTTTTTCTAAGCGGCAGCACTCCGAGTGCATTTCTGCCATGAAAAGCTCTTAGTGAAGACTCATCTGCCTTGCAGATGCCGTTCGGAGTCGGAGGTTATCGCGCCTTACATTTATTTTAGACTTGTCACTTTAAATATGGGTCCGATGTCAATATAGTTTAACGGATCGAAATATTTATGAAAATTGTACCGAAGGGATGGAAGATTGCCATACATTTTTGACAGATTTACCATTAAGCTGCATAGTTAAGTCCATATTTAATTGAAGGCCCCGATGACCTTGTATAAATGTGGTGGAGATTCCGATAGGTGGCGCCCTGGCCAATTTGTTAAAAAATGCCATGCCAAACGGCGGAATTTTGCTGTCATGTTTTTAAAAACTTCCCATTGAGCTACAAACCTGCAGCCCAACATAGTTCAGAGAACCGAGAAAATGCAGCAAAGAAGAAAAATTCGCTAGGAGGCGCACGGGCCGAGATAATTAGAAAACTCGTACGAGATTTGGGACCTTCCAATCCTACATAAGGAAGGATTTTACGATCCGTTTTTAAAAGACGGAGTTAAAAGCACCAACATATTGCAACAAAAGTGTAAGATAAAGAGAAAATAAATAAATTTTACAAACACTTCCTTTATATAAACTGATCAAAACGCACCGCAAATTTGATTTAATAATTTTAACAATAGCTTTGCGTAGTTCGCTGGTGATAGCGTACCCCGCCAACCACAACGACGATCCTGGGTTTTACACTCCGGGCAAAGCAACATCAAAATTTTAGAAACAAGTTTTTTCAATTAGAAGAAAGTTTTTCTAAACGGGGTTCGCCCCTCCGCAGTGATTTGGCAAACACTCCGAGTGCATTTCTGCCATGAAAAACTTTTCAGTGAAAACTCATCTGCCTTACACATGCCGTTCGGAGTCGGCATAAAACTTGTAGGTCCCGTCCCGGCAATGTGTAGGGAAAATTAAAAGGGGCACGACGCAAATTAAAAGAGAAGCACGGTTTAAAATCTATTCGGAAGCTATCTCGCCTTACATTTATTTATTCACTTGAAACTTATTTCATTATCAGTCTTATTTTATTCGTTAACTTTTCTAAGACACTGTATTTTGTAGGTATTGAGGTAAGTGCGTATATAGAGTGAATTGTATCTGGATAGGACACGTAAAAACCAGTAGCCTATGCAGATATATTTGTTTGTGCTAAACGAGAACAAAAGTGTGTCGAAAAATGGTAAATACCTTTCTACTTGGGGCGGTTAATTTGTATTCCCGCGACGAATAGCGAATGTATGTAAGTAAATTGAAAATATGTTAGCTCGATGTAAACAGGCATTAATTACGCATTAACTGAAGCAAAAATTAAAGGAATGAAAACCAAGAAATTGCACACAATCAAGAAATATAGATGCATGTATGTATGTACATACTATTTTGGTATCTACATATGTAAGTAACAGCTAAAGAGCAAAATACTTCGTTTTGTCTAAGAAATCGACGAAGAATTAAGAATTGTACAAAAGAAAAGTGAGCGATGAAAATGTGAGCCAAAAGGCAATTTGCCAAGAGACAAAGATCAAAGCAAAATAAATGTGATGTTAATAATATTTAGTTTGGAATTTGAATAATCAGCGATAAGTAGATATAAACAAAGGAAAATTAGCACAAAATTATACTGAATGAGTGGACCCGCCCGCCTTCTGTGTCCCAACAATGTAGTGACTGGAACGAACGAGTTTTTACTCGCTTATTTTTATTTTTATTGCAATATTTTTATGGATAATGAACTGTGTTTAACAGCAACGTTTGACAACTAAGATTACGTTACTTAAATCGTTTTCGTTTACGCGGTTGAAACCGCGTAATTTGTGTGATAAACTAATAGCCAGACCGCAGTCTAGCTGAAATATTAGCTGTGTTTTTTTTATACCCAGCGTGCTTTGCACACAGAGTATATTAACTCTGATTGGATAATGGTTGGTTGTACAGGTATAAAGCAATTGAGATAGATATAGACTTCCATATATCAAAATCATCAGTATCCAAAAAAAATTTGATTGAGCCATGTCCGTCCGTCCGTCTGTCCGATAACTTGAGTAAATATTGAGATATATTAATATATCTGGACACAGAATAGATTGGTATTGAAAATGAGCGAAATCGGATGATAACCACACCCACTTTTTATATATATATAACATTTTTGAAAACACAAAAAACCTGATTATTTAGTAAATAATACACTAGAATGTTGAAATTGGACGTGTGGACTGATATTGAGACTCTTGATAAAAAAATTAAAAAAAAATTTAAATGGGCGTGGCACCGCCAACTTGTGATAAAATTAATTTTACAAATATAATTAATCATAAATAAAAAATTGTTAAGAGAGGTTGCCTTTACTATAAAGAATGCTTTAAAGAAAAATTAACGAAATAGGGTAAGGACCACGCACACTTTTATATAAAATATTTTTAAAAGGGTCGTGAACGAATAAAATAAGCTATATCTTTGCAAATAAGAGCTTTATATCAATGGTATTTCATTTCCCATTTGCCATCTGTAGGACCCATTATGTTCACAAACCCCTCTGAATTTGAAATTCCAAAAGCTGCATTGTCGCGTTGCTCAAATGTTTCATCTACATATGTACATATTTGTACGCGCCAAACGATGACAGAACTACTGCCTCACTCATTTTCAGTTCAAATAAAATATTGTTTCCCATTGTTGCCACTTATCTATATTGGTCTGTACCAAAATCCTTAAAAAATTGTTCTAAAATAATTGTTAGCGCACAAAAAAAATCTTTATAGAGAAGTAATAACTTAACTGGCCCATTTTTTTGGACACATTTTACTTACACATAAATCCATAGGTCTTTATTTAACAGATTCTTTGTTTTTTATTTTAGTTGCTTTCAAAAAAATATGAAATCACAAATAATGAGTCAACTTTTGTTCAAACTCACTAAATTTATTTATTTATAACAATGAATGGCAAATTTGCACGAAAATGTTTTTCATTTGCAGATTTAATCCCCATTTTAGATAAAGTACGTCTTATACTGAACAAAAAAAATAAATTTGCTACAAAAGTATAACATTAAATTTTTTATATTGTCTTTTATGTTCATTTATTTTATTTCTTATTTTATTTTATTATATATTCTTTTATTTCAACTTAGTTTATTATTATTTAAATGCAACTTGAGTGAATCGAAAATTGACAAAAAAAAACAAATTGGTCGAATTTCGACCACAGGCGATACTAGTATGTATTATTGCGCAGCCTTGTAACACTATTAAGCACACAAAACAAACAACAACAGCATTCAAAGTGTACAGCTGGGTATGTAATGTTCGGTTTCACCCGAACTTAGACTTCCTTACTTGTTTACATCTATATACGCTTACGCTTAAACTTTATATGGACTGCTAAGCGTAAAGCTTTACCTTCTCGTCTGAAATTGCTGCGCATAAAATTAGTACTCCTAAATTTCAATACGCATTATATTCAGATGCAACTGAAATATGTGTCTATGTATCACCTCTACAAATGGTGTGTGTCCACTATTCACCGCAACCTCAGCTATAGGTTATACACAGGCTATATACAGTCATACAATAGAGGTTTGTGTCTCCGCTTTTCGGTACAACATGTTCTGTAGCGATTTGCTGCTAGATGGGTCTCCTAAGCATTATCTAAGTGAGGATAAGCTCTTTTTTTACGCGCAAACGTAGACGTACATATATACGTGTAAAACAAAAACACGGCAAATATGTACGATGTCGTAAATTGATACAAATAAATCAAAAATTCAGATTTTTTACTTAGCTCCCCATTGATCTAGGTAGAAAGATATTGGCTTTCTCGCACCATCATTAACATTACTTCGCACTTAACCGCTTAACCGTTTTTTTCCTTCTTCTAAAAAGCACGTCAGTGATCCCATCATTGCCATAACTCAACCCATTTAGAAACCCCATGACGGATCAAGTCTATATCCACCTGTTGTTCGCAACTCTATTACGGTAACGTAATTTTTCTGCTGACAAATTATCGAATCAAAAGAAAAAAGTGCATGAAAAGGAAAATGATCAAGTAAAGCCGGCTGCTTACCATCTTTTTTGTAGAACCCATTTTCACTAATCAAATTTCAGAAACAACATGAAATTGTGTGAAAAATTGTACAAACTGTATACTCCCGCGGTGTACAGTAGTAGGAATGTTTGTGTGGTTATTAGGTTAGGTTAAGTTGAACTGGCCGGTCAACAATGACCTCACATTGACTGTATTTGTCCATAGTGTTTGTTTGACGACCAAACGGAAGATACGCCAATCAGGTGCCTGGACTTATCGTTATAGAATACTCCGTACTCTTGTGAAGTACAAGAAGTTTTCTCGGACCTAGCTTAAGTGCTGCTTGACCAGGCCTAAGTTATAAGCATGTTACGGCAAAACGCAGTATCCACTAAGTATGCCCATCGTGAGCCTTAATGTCTTCTCTCTTCAGAGATATGAGCCATTTTGTGAGTCAAATATCCGCCTGAAAGACGCTGCAGTAATCTGGCAGCCTGAAGGATCTACTTATTTCTGGGTCGACACAGACCAGACCCCTTCCATTTATTTGCAACCATCCGTATACACTTGTATAGTATGTTCTGCCATTTCTGCACCCTGACAACAACCCTCTGGCTCAATAGTGGCCCCTAGATCTATTTCGAAGCTCAGGCACGGGACCATATTTCCTGTTTGCCTGATATTTATTTATTTGTGTAAGACGCGATAGCTTCTGAATAGATTTTAAGCCGTGCTTCTCTTCCAGTTTGCGTCGTGCTGCTGTCGGTGTAGCTTTTAAGTCTCCGTATGCTAATCATGGATACTCTGAATACACCTTCAAGATTTTTGGTATTCGATTTTTTTTTGCGACTGTCCACCAAACAAGAACTACATAGTAAAGTATGGATTTCACAATTGCCAAATACACGATGAGAGAGTTTGGGTGATAGAACCCACATGCATCCCCCATAGCATCCTCTTGCATGCATACAGTGCCGCGTAGGCCTTCTTCGCTATCTCTTCCACATGTAGTTTCCATGACAATATACTGTCTAGTATAACTCCTAGATACTTTGTATTATATTTTTCTTGTAGCGTTATCCCTCCGTGCTTAGGCTTGGTCCAATTAGGGACCTTATATTTCCTAGTGAATAACGGTTAACCCGACTTGAGATGCCGAGTCATTTACATCCGACAGACTGGAAAAATGTCGTTTTTTTTCGAAAACGTTTTTGAGATTGTTTTGTATAGTTTCCGATACAACATTCATGGAATTTTTTTCTTAAATTCCAAATATAAAAATAAAATAAAATGATGAAAGTTAATAAAAATTGCCCCTACAATTAGTTCATTGTTATAAATTTTTTCATCAAAAATTGGCCATAAAAAACTGAAGTGCTATTTTATTATGCATATTATTCGGAATATTTCACACAGAAATAGTTTTGAGATAAGTATTGTACCTCCTGTAACATAAAAAAAAACTATTATGAATGAAACTTGCCGAAAACTGGTAACAGGGGTGTAAGAGCGCTGCATATGCACGAGCGTGGGGTGGCTAGTAACTTCCGTCACCTAATAAATTAAAATTTCAAATACAAAAATAGAACAATGAAGTACCCTGGTCAGTTAACTTTTAAGCCATTTCTTGTATAATAAATAGTATTTACCCCTTAGTAAACATTTGTGTGAAAGTTTTTAAATATGTACTTAAAAGCGGTTCAATTGATGTTCCACCACTGTCAATATGTGCTCGGTCCAGTCACACGCAAAGATCTAAACACTTACGATTTAATATCCCAACAAACACTGAAAACAAAAATCTCAAATGTTTTAGAAAAACATTGATTCTCAGGTTGATATTCAATATTATTTATCATTTGAAACAAAATATTTTCTCGACTTTTTCTCAAACGTCGATCTTCAACTTGAGAATAATTTGAGACATACTTGAAAATTTGTTTCTCTCAAATGTTTGAGAAAACATTAATTCTCAGTTTGATATTAATCATTTGAAGCTAAATATTCTCTCAACTTTTTCTCAAACGTTTTTCTTCAACTTGAGAAGGATTTGAGATATGCTTGCATTTCGTTCCATTCTGGTTGAAAACCATCGATATCATGGAATATTTTCGTTAATAATAATGTGAATACTTTTTGCGCCAATGTGTCTAAATTTTAAAGTACATAATAAGTGTTCATGAAACCCAAATATAAAATAAAAATAGTACAACATGCTTATTTTACATCAATGCTAACGATAGTGTCGTCGATAGTGCCGTTGATAACTCGTCGATCTCTAATTTGCATACTTTAGCTGGAAATGTGTGCATGTCCGACAGTTGGAATCTAAGTGTTCTTTGCCCAGTCCACAAGAAGGGGGATACTGCAAAATGCACCAACTATCGTGGAATCAGCCTTCTTAATATCGCATATAAGGTCCTTTCAAGTGTATTGTGCGAAAGATTGAAGCCCACAGTGAACCGGCTGATTGGGCCTTATCAGTGCGGCTTCAGACCTGGTAAATCTACCATCGACCAGATTTTCACAATGCGCCAAATCTTGGAAAAGCCCGTGAAAAAAGAATCGACACACATCACCTCTTCGTCGACTTTAAAGCCGCCTTCGACAGCACAAAAAGGAGCTGCCTATATGCCACTATGTCTGAATTTGGTTTCCCCGCAAAACTTATACGGCTGTGCAAAATGACGTTGAGCAACACCATCAGCTCAGTCAGAATTGGGAAGGACCTCTCCGAGCCGTTCGAAACTAAACGAGATTTCAGACAGGGTGACCCCTTATCGTGCGATTTCTTTAATTTGATGCTGGAGAAAATTATACTTGCTGCAGAACTTAACCGCACTGGAACAATATACTATAAAAGTGTGCAATTACTGGCATATGCTGATGACATTGATATCATCGGCCTAAACACCCGCGCTGTTAGTTCTGCTTACTCCAAACTGGAAAAAGAAGCTGTAAAGATGCGTTTGATGGTGAATGAGGACAAAACTAAGTACCTGTCGTCATCGAGCAAAGAGTCAGCGCATATGCGCCTTGGCAACCACGCTACTGTTGGCAGCCATAATTTCGAAATAGTATAAGACTTCGTTTATTTGGGAACCAGCATCAACACTAGCAACAACATCAGCACTGAAATCCAGCGAAGAATCAATCTTGCCAATAAATGCTACTTTGGACTAGGTAGGCAATTGAAAAGTAAAGTAGTTGTGACTAAACAACGTTTGGCTAAATTTACGAGGCTTTCGAAAGTATAAAGAACAGGCTTTACTGAGTTTTAGATAATTCGCTTTTATTATTTGTAACGTGTGAATATTGTATAGTTTAAAATGAATAGTTAAATGCAATATATGGCGCACTTTTGCGCTTTACTAATAGTTATAGAGAAATTGTTTAAATTAGTTAAATTGGTAAATCGTTTAAACGCAGCTCAGCGTAGCGGCGGTTTTGTTTGGTTTCGTTTCGTTTTTATATCTTTTCGTGCCTCGTACGTGTCTGAATTCTCGTAGCCAACTAAAACTCCTCGAAGGAACGTTTCGGTTAATTCAAACGCGCTTACATTTTTTGGCACGGTTGCTTTTTTGAGTATTAATACAGATAAGTTGTAATTTTTTGTATAAGTGATAAAATAATTCAAATTCAGTTTCGAAGTGATTGACAAGCAGTTTCATTTAAATCAGATTTAAAATACTGTAACGTTTTTAAGGAATATTTCCGAGCATTTTATGGTTTAAACAGTAACAAAAGTCCTCTCTCGGCGAACGAAAATCATACTCTACAAGTCACTTATCGTACCCGTCCTGCTGCATGGGCCATGACATCAGGAGATGAAGTGGCTTTGGGAGTGTTCGAGAGAAAAGTTGGCGACGGCGAGTTCCGACGAAGATTTAACGATGAGCTGTACGAGCTATACGCACACATCAACATAGTCCAGCGAATTAAAACGCAGCGGTTGCGCTGGCTAGGCCATGTTATGCGAATGAAAGATGATGCTCCGGCCAAGAAAGTGTTTCTATCGGAACCCGCCTATGGAAGCAGAGTTAGAGGGCGGGCCCCACTCCGTTGGAACGACCAGGTGGAAAACGATTTAAGCTCCCTTGGTGTGACCAATTGGCGCCGGTTGGCGGAGCGAAGGAGCGACTGGCGCGCCTTGTTGGACGGCCATAACCGTTTAGACGGTTAAGCGCCAATTAAGTAAGTAAGTAAGCTGGAAATGTAAACAAACGATTTTATTGGGTGAAGTTGGACCCAAAGTGAAAATAAAATTAAAGAAAAAAACTTATTTAAAACTAAGCTTTTATTATTGGTTAATGAAATTAACTAAAAAGTAAAAAATAAATTGACTGTAAAGAAATATAACACTTTATAAGTTCATTGTAACTTTTAACGATAATTAGGCTTCTTCGTCTGTGACAAAAATATGCCATATTGTACATAATTATATATTTTTAACATTAAAACTTTACACCTAAATTATAGCACAGTCGTAACTGTTCTCATAAAAGCGTGTTACATTGTGATAGCAGGAAAAGGAGGTCCTAAATGTTCTTAATTATACCATCAAAATTTAACACTCTTTTATTAGAACAATTAGGACTGTGATATAAACTGTAAGATTTAATAAATTAGATGTAAAGTTCAAAATATATAATTATGTACAATATGGAATTTTTTTATCGCAGACGAAGAAGCCTAACTATCGTTAAAGGTTACAATGAACTTATAAAGTGCTATATTTCTTTTCAGTCAATTTATTTTTTACTTTTTAGTTAATTTTATTAAACAATAATAAAAGCTTATTTTTAAAAAGTTTTTTTTTCTTTAATTTTATTTATATCATGATCCGAATATATTGGGGCATATTCATAATCGAAATAAAATGTGACTAAGTTAGTTGAAGCATTTTTGACACAGAGCACATATAAAATTGTGTCAGACAGTGTTAGCTAACTTAAAATCATATTTTATTGTGACTTTACCTATGTCGCGTTCAGTTTACAACTACTCATTGCAGATCTCTGCTCTGTTTTAAAATAAAATTCCAACTTTCGCTTAGCTAAAATTCCATCGCCAAAACACTGCAAAAAAAATCAAGTGCGCAGAAAAGTGTCCAACATTTAGCGATAACAGCCTAACTTCTACGTTTGTTGTATACACAAACAAAGCGAAGTTGACTGCGTTCTTGAGGACTTAGGCTTTTATGCCAAGGTGAGCACAAATCTTTACCGATAACTCCGTTATCGATTAATTTATCGAATTCTCGCAAAGTAATATTACATTGTCATCGGGGTTATACATGCGTGCAAAATTTCAGCTCAATCGGACACTGGGAAGTGTATCAAATTTAACTTGCAAGATTTGATCACAAACAACAGCCAAGTGAAACTAAATAAAAACTTATAAAATAAGGAAGTATTTATACATTTTAATGATATTAAGTGATATTGTACTACATTATGCATAAATATAAACGAGTTAAAAGTGAAGTGAGGCAAATAATAAATTTGCGTACCGAAATGCATTTCAAAACTAACGTTTGAAATGTGAGAAATGGATTGATTCTCAAATGTATCTCAAACTGAGAATTGACAAAAATGTTTTTTGGGATGTAAAAATGCATATGTATGCATATGTGTATATCGACATATAAGGTATAGATACTTTGTTGCCGAATAAACGTGAAATAAGTTGCACGTGGCAGCGTCTCAGCGGGTAGAAAGTGGTAATGGATATTAAAATAATCACCCACCCATCACTACGAATGTGACATGAAAAGGGTAAAGCATGGAACAAAGAAAAATAATCTTAAAGAAATGGATAAAGCGAGTATAGCAAAGCGAAGCAGATTATAAAGCAAATCAAGAAGAGACAAAAAATGTAATACCAAATAAAGTAATGTACTTTTATACATACATACGAGTGCATATACATAACACACATACATATATAGGTATGTTTATTGAAATTGTATACATACATAGGTGCATAAGAATTTCTCAAAGAAGCTACCCAAATTTGATTAAAAATCGGTTTTAATATTTATTGTTGTTGAGGCATAATCGAAGTTATTTAAGAAAAAAAAATTGTTGAATTTTTTTTCGAACATTCGTTGTGTACGATCTACATAATCAAGTGATCATCGACCTTACTGGTATTTGAGTGGTGGTCATAAGTAGATCGTTCTAGATTTTTGTTGATATAATAATTTAGATTTCAGCTTAAGTTGTTATTAATCAGTATTTATTTCTTACAACAAGCTAGCAGACCCGAATCCTTAATTTGAAAATTTCAAACTTTATAACGAACTTATATTGACATCAGTTTGATGTTTGTATGTATGTTACTCTCCTCTCGAATACGAATATTGTCTTTTTCGTTGACTGAGTGGCGTATACGGCTCTAAAAAAACTACCCCGGCTCTGAAAAATATGTTAGGTTCTAAAAAAGTTCCCGAATCCGAAGGAGTACCCGGTTTTGAAAATGCACTCGGTTTTAAAAAAGTAACCCGATCCGAAAAGTACCCGATTAAAAAAAAAGCCAAGGTCCAAGAGGTACTCGGCTCTAGACAGGTACCCGATCCCAAAAGCTACTTGGTTTTAAAGTTTATTGATCCAAAAAATGTACCCGGTTCTAAAAAAGGCCAAATTGTGAATCAATACCAATCTCAGTTCAGACATATACACACAGCAGGGCTCATGTTTACAATCGATTAGACGAGTAACAAATTTTGTATTGATTTAAAATCGACTACTTGGTACTCGATCTTAAAATAAGCCATGATCCCCTGAGCCAGATAAACAATTTTGCATGCAAATTCAACAAAAATGATTTGAGCCAGATAAAACAGATAAAAACTCTGATTCAATTTGTGAGTCAGATAAGTTGTTAATTTCGTATCTTTAGTTTGGCAAAAATGCCTTTAATAAACCTACTTTTTCAAAAATAGATGTTGGTGCTTGGCTTGTGTTAAATGAAACACAGTAGCGACATCTGCACTCACAAAAAACTTGAATGAAATGGCACTTAAGAAATTTTTTCCTCTTCGCATGGCCAAAATTTCTTCAAAATGTAGAATAATTTCTCAATTTGAAGAATTTTTCCTCATTTTGAAGAAATTTGGAGAAACGGGAGAAATTTTTTTCTGGGTGTGCCTATCACGCCTGATGTGTACAAAAATATCACGACCTCTGCTTCTCAAGTCTTCCAATGATGCTGAAAGAGCATTTCTGTGAGAGTTGAGCTTGAGACGGAGCTAGAAACTCACTGGATGACGGCTATAGGTCATTCAAATAGGCGATAATCAAGACCTCTAATGCCAATCTCACACAGAGGCCTAATGAAATAATTAGTCAAGTTTTCTACATTAAAGCCCTAATTGAGCTCAATCTTCCATGCAAAATACAAATTCTTAATTGTCTCATCTGATCGCCAGTCGGTTTTGCTTGCTGCTTCGAATTTTACTGTCAATGTAACAAATGACAATCAAAAATAAATTATTTTCAATAATTTACGAAAAAAAGAAAAGATGAAAAAATTCAAAATTTAATTTTCGCTGCATTTGCTGCAAAAGATAATATGACTTTTTCGAAAATATGCACATATTTGGTTAGGTGCAACATCTATGGATAGTTGCGCATGTATTTTATTTTGAATGTATTTATAGTTAAGAAGAAAACGGCTGCTTTCCATTTTAACTATTTTTTGTAAAAACGAAATATTTTTTTGGGGCTGCTGACAGATGTTCGCTTAAAGAAGTAAAAGGCTCTGTATGAAGAGGGAAACTTAATTATTTCATTAAATAAAATTGTGATTCGATTTGATTAAGTTTCTGTGTGAAAACGGTATAAGTCGAAATAATGAAAAGTAGGTTTCATCACCTTAATTGAGAAAAAAATGGTTCGCAGTTTGAAATAAAGTTATACGCTATATACCACTTACTTACTAACATAATTGGCGCTTAACCGTCTAAACGGTTATGGCCGTCCAACAAGGCGCTCCAGTCGCTCCTTCGCTCTGCCAACCGGCGCCAATTGGTCACACCAAGGGAGTTTAAATCGTTTTCCACCTGGTCTTTCCAACGGAGTTGGGGGCCGCCCTCTAGCTCTGCTTCCAAAGGCGGGTTCCGATAGAAACACTTTCTTGGCCGGAGCATCATCATTCATTCGCATAACATGGCCTAGCCAGCGCAGCCGCTGCGTTTTAATTCGCTGGACTATGTTGATGTCTGCGTATAGCTCGTACAGCTCATCATTAAATCTTCTTCGGTACTCGCCATCGCCAACGCGTAGAGGTCCATAAATCTTTCGAAGAACTTTTCTCTCGAACACTCCCAAAGCCGCTTCATCTGCTGTTGTCATGGTCCATGCTTCTGCCCCATATAGCAGGACGGGTACGATAAGTGACTTGTAGAGTATGATTTTCGTTCGCCGAGAGAGGACTTTACTTTTCAATTGCCTACCTAGTCCAAAGTAGCATTTATTGGTAAGATTGATTCTTCGCTGGATTTCAGTGCTGATGTTGTTGCTAGTGTTGATGCTGGTTCCCAAATAAACGAAGTCTTTTACTATTTCGAAATTATGGCTGCCAACAGAAGCGTGGTTGCCAAGGCGCGTATGCGCTGACTCTTTGCTGGATGACAGCAGGTACTTCGTTTTGTCCTCATTCACCATCAAACCCATCTTTACCGCTTCTTTTTCCAGTTTGGAGTAAGCAGAACTAACAGCGCGGGTGTTTAGGCCGATGATATCAATGTCATCAGCATATGCCAGTAATTGCACGCTTTTATAGTATATTGTTCCAGTGCGGTTAAGTTCTGCAGCTAGTATAATTTTCTCCAGCATCAAATTAAAGAAATCGCACGATAGGGGGTACCCCTGTCTGAAACCTCGTTTAGTTTCCAACGGCTCGGAGAGGTTCTTCCCAATTCTGACTGAGCTGATGGTGTTGCTCAACGTCATTTTGCACAGCCGTATAAGTTTTGCAGGGAAACCAAATTCAGACATAGTGGCATATAGGCAGCTCCTTTTCGTGCTGTCGAAGGCGGCTTTAAAGTCGACGAAGAGGTGATGTGTGTCGATTCTCCTTTCGCGGGTTTTTTCCAAGATTTGGCGCATTGTGAAAATCTGGTCGATGGTAGATTTACCAGGTCTGAAGCCGCACTGATAAGGTCCAATCAGCCGGTTCACGGTGGGCTTCAATATTTCGCACAATACACTTGAAAGGACCTTATATGCGATATTAAGAAGGCTGATTCCACGATAGTTGGTGCCTTTTGCAGTATCCCCCTTCTTGTGGACCGGGCAAAGAACACTTAGATTACAACCGTCGGGCATGCACTCGTCCGCCCATATTTTGCTAAGAAGCTGCTGCATGCGCCTTACCAACTCCTCGCCGCCGTACTTGAATAGATCCGCAGGCAATTCATCAGCGCCCACGGCCTTGTTGTTTTTCAATCTGGCTACTGCCATTCTAACTTCGTCATAGTCGGGCGGGGGGACATATATTCCATCATCATCGATTGTGGGATCGGGTTCTTCATCTCTGCGCGGTGAATTGCTGCCTCCATTTAGGAGAGCAGAGAAGTATTCCCTCCATAATCTAAGCACTCTCTGGACATCAGTTACAAGGTCGCCGTTTTCGTTCCTACAGGAGTTTGCTCCGGTCTTAAAACCTTCCGTCTGTCGCCGTATTTTTTGGTTAAATTTTCGGGCGTTATTCCTGGTGGCTAGCAGCTCAAGCTCCTCGCAGTCACGCCTTTTTGCTTCTGCTTTTTTCTTCCTGAAAAGGCGTCTTGCTTCCCTTTTCAACTCACGATAGCGTTCACACACTCCTCTTGTCGCGCTCGCTTTTAACGTAGCCCTGTAGGCAGCGTCTTTTCTTTCGGTTGCAACGCGGCATTCTTCATCGTACCAGTTGTTTTTTCGTGGCCGCCGGTAACCAATTTTTTCCTCGGCGGCAGTACGAAGTGCTTTGGAGATATGCTCCCACTGCTCCTGTATTCCTTCAGGATGAGTCGTGCTCTCAGAGAGCAGGTGTGAGAGTCGAGTTGCGAAATCATTGGCAGTCTGTTGTGATTGAAGCTTTCCGACGTCTAGCTTTCCTTGTGTTTTTTGTTCCTTGGTTTTAGCCGCGTTGAGGCGGGTGCGTATTTTGGCTGCAACGAGATAATGGTCCGAGTCGATGTTAGGTCCTCGGATCGTGCGCACATCTAAAACACTGGAAGCATGCCGTCCGTCTATCACAACGTGATCGATCTGATTGCGAGTATTTCGATCAGGAGACAGCCATGTAGCTTGATGTATCTTTTTATGCATGAACCTCGTGCTGGATATGACCATGTTTCGAGCACCGGCAAAGTCAATCAGCCTCAGTCCGTTAGGAGAAGTTTCATTGTGTAGGCTGAACTTTCCGACTGTAGGGCCAAAAACACCTTCTTTGCCACCCTGGCGTTAAAGTCGCCAAGCACGACTTTTATATCATGACGGGGGCAGCGCTCGTATGTGCGTTCTAATTGTTCATAAAAAGTGTCTTTCACCTCATCGTCTTTTTCCTCTGTCGGCGCATGGGCGCAGATGAATGATATATTAAAAAATCTTGCTTTTATTCGGATAGCGGCGAGCCGCTCGTCCACAGGCGTGAACGCCAGCACTTGGCGACAAAGTCTCTCTCCCACCACGAACCCGACGCCGAAACTGCGCTTATACCACTGCGCTATATACTACTGTCGCTCAAATTAATATAAAAAGGTCCTAATACTTAAACCAAATCAATGATTCATCATCATAATATATTAATCATAATGTGATTTGAACCCACACTCCTCCGATGGTTGAAGTGTTACAAACGCATTCAGCCACGTCATACCTTAGTTGTTGTAAACTTTATCCCAATTGCCTTCCTTGCATATCTTATTCTTTTGCACAGTACATACTTTGTATGTAAACATTTCGTTTCGTGAAATAATTATGTAGGTTTAATTGAAAAAAACTGTTCTCGAACTTTTGAATTTTTTCAAAGACGTTTTGAGATTGTTTTGCTTAGTTTCAGTTACTAAATGTATAGCAGTTTTTCTTAAATTATCGAAAATAAAAAAGGGAATTTAATTGACAAAATTTCATAAAAATTCCCTTTCTCATTCTACTTTTGTTTCTGTATGTCCATCTATCCATCTATCGATGTGTTTTTCGACGTACTAAATCCAAATCTGAAGACCTTTTAGCTCGAACACCACAAAAAAAGTTGCTACTATTATATTTAAAAGATTTTTTGAGGTATTCCAGTTAAACATGTAGGGACATTCGGACTCAGAACGTCGAAATATTCATAATTATATGGGCGTGAGCTGGCATGCAATAATGTCAAAACGATTTAAAATCAGTGACATTAATTCTCAACCCGAAAGCGCAGAGGTGCTCGAAGTAAAAAGAGTGTGAATAGCGTTGCGTTTGTAATAAAAATTGCAATTTATATTATGATACGATTTTTAATTCCAAATTTTCAGTTAAATTTTTTAAACACAATTAATATCAATTACACAAATTCCCACATGATTCTGACATTAATTCTCTCTCAGGTTTCGAACCTGACTTTCATAAGCTATCGAAAGAGATGTAATGCCAAATGACGTTAATTACATTGACACTTTTGCACGTCATATAATTTTGCAGACTGCTTTTTTGTTGTTTTATGTAACAGTGTTATTGATTAGTCTTAGGTCCTCTTGCAGAGCGGTAGGTTTCTTTTATACTCAGAGTTAGCTTCTCATGAAGGGTTCAACTCATACATTTTTAAAAATAATTACATAAATTGCCGTTCTGCAAGTGGATTTTACTCAATTTTTGTTAGTTCTGATAGTTTATGAGAAAATTATCAATGAGTGTTTATTGATTGAAATTATCGATAGTGCCATCGATAGGTTTGACACTTCAAAGAGGTACGTTTTCCAATACTTACAGACAATTTTTTAAAAGCCTTAGATTTGTAAGTTCCTTAGCCGCATTATAGATTGGTTTTGATTTGGAACCACACTTAAAAGTTAATTTTGCAAATTACGCACATTTAGTAACGATATATCGAAAAACTTCAGAATTTATGTATATACGTAGTTGTAGCTTTTTTTATGCGCTTGTTTATTGTTGTTTACTTCTGATCTTATTAAACCGTAAAATTTTAATTTGAGCTCTTGTCGATACCACAAGGCCTACAAAATAATACACTTTGACCGTCAGCATTGTTTGTCTTTTTGCAAAATTTCCTAAACAATTTTAGGGCAAATACTCAACACTTTGCTTTCAAACTCTCCACTAAATTTGGTTGGTTTGTTTGTTTATTTGTTGGTAGTAGTTTTCCATTTGGATTTGCTTTTTTTCTTCTTGTTATTCACTGCTTCGCGAATACTCAATTTTGTATCTTTCGGCTGTGCGGTTTTTTTGCTTGTTGCACTTCGCCACACTGACAAAGGCACACACACACAAATATCTACACATAAAACTTTGCCCTTATATAAGGCTTATTTTGTTAGAGCAAATATGAGGCTCAAAATATGTTAAGCATATAAATGTATGTATCGTGCATTTTGTTAAGCCTTACTTTCCCATACAGACACTGATAGCTTAGTCCGCGAGCACACTGCATCTTATCGATACAAATCTGCAACGGCAACAATTCCCAAGCGAAAACTTAAAAACAATATAATTGAACTGAAAAACATGCCCAAATTTAAATAAAACCAAACCAACAACTACAATGTAGAGGTTGTACCACGGAAAAAATTCCACGCTAATGCTACTTATGGAAAAAAAGATTTGTACATGCTGACTTTCTTGATATTTACGTAAGCCCCATATTTCTCGTAGCACACTCAATGAAGTTTTGCTTTGGAGTTATAAGCACTCAATCAGTATCACGGCTTCAGCCAAATAACCGACAGTTATTGTACTATGAAAGACCCTGTCTTGCAGGTCAACGATCTGACGAAGGCCACCATTGTTTGTTTGCTTTCTTTATCAGTGATCACCAAAATTGAAACTAAACTGTGACTGTGTAGGTAAGAGAACTATCGGCGTAGTGATGGTGGTATAGTCGTTGATCAATGAGCAGAGCGGTAAGACACATGCACGCATTTTATATATAGAATTCTAGGGCCACAGTATTTGCTGTTGAACGATTATAATGAAATTTTGTGAGCATATTGAGTAGGTCTGAGAATCGGATCTTGTCTGTTAGGTATTGATTACTTTTCCTGGAACCCACCATGATTGGTGGAATCAGACGCCTTGTTACTAAGCAACGTACAACTTTTGACCAAGTTCAAGAAGCAGGAATAACTAGCAAAAGAGGAAAGTGAGCGCAGCTTAGATCCACGCAAGCTGACTATATCCAGATCTTTGTTTGCCCCTCTAAGTGGTTCAGTTGTCATGATTTTAAAAAAATAATAGCTATACTATGGTATCATGATGAGGCATTAGCAGGTGCTACCTTCAGCTTCCAGCTACACTAAGCCCTTTGTTGGCTAAAATCAAAGTTGAAGGCCGGCGAACTATAAACCAGGTTGATATTGTAACGAATTTTCTGCAAATCCTCTTATTTGCCCTTTTGCTAGGTTCGTATCGCTAAACTGTTGAATAAATAACTCCAATATTGAATAATGGAAAAATGGCCTTTATTAAAATACTTCACAATAACACTCAAACTGTGCAACGAATAGCTTAATAACCAAACTGATAGCTTAAAGGAAACTGACTTTCAAAATAATACTGCTATTGCTCGCTAGATATCGTCTTAGTCGTAACTGCTTGACAACTCAAATCAAACTGAATTCCAGCGCCTCTACAATTGTCGCCTTTTATACTCTTTGATTTCAACCTTCGCATCTTCTAGGCGCTTCCAGAATCTACTAGTCCAGCAGCTCTCAAACTTCTCAGCTGTAACTACAATTGCACAATTTTATAGTTTTTCTCATTACATACTTACAGGAGTATCTCAGATATATGCATGTATTTGTGCATTGACTCTCCGCTGCTCGTATACGTACATGGTACATATATGTAGACGCAGTTATTGTTTCGTTTATGTAGATACATAATGATTGAATTATTGATGTGCATTCACGTCACTGCTTAGCATCGGCTTAGAGACGATAGCATCGCTCAGTGCTGCTAACATTCGTTACAATATAAAGCAAGTTTTGAAATTCCGTGACCAATTGACCGTAATTGAATTGTAAAAAGTATCGAAAAATATGATTTTAATTCCAATGAACACTGATGTTTCAACTATTATATTCACGTTCTATTCTACTGAAAACCCTTTGGTTGTTGTCGAGAGCCAAGCAGAGCCAAAGTGATGTTGCTGTGAGCCAAACGGAGACAGGTATTTAGCTATTACCGCTACTTCACGAAATCCAATAACGGCCGCATAAATTAAGAATATTGACCCACGTAAAGCCGATTACATACTTATTATAATACCTCACACTATTATTTACTGGGTCATCGCATCCACACGTACATAATCACTTTGGGATGCCGAATTGTTGCGAACACTATTCAATCGACTTGGTTATGTATGTAAAATGTATGTTTGAGCATATGTTTGCAGGTATGTAAGATGTTGATTGTGCTACTTTTTGCTGCATATAGAGAAATTACGAGATGCCCAGCTGCCAACTGCTGCCGTCTGCAGTTCTGTCCAAATGCAATACTAACAAATGCTGCCTATTTTAGTAGCTCCTAGTTGCATGCTGTTGCTAACATTAGTTGCTGGCGAAAAAATGTTGTTGTTCGCGATTGTTGCTTTCAGATTATTACACTTTTGTATATCCATACACATATGTATGTACAAAAGATATTCCTACCCTGTTAGGGGCTTTACTCTTCTAATGCAAACGCATTAATGTGCAATATTTCGTCGGTTGACTTTCATTTGATTTTCTCAACTCTACACAATGCAAACTCATAATAAATATGCATACAGAGAAAAAAAAACGAAAAAATTAAACTAATAAGAAAATTTAAGCTTGATTGGTATACATATAACATTATAGATATACCCAGATGTTGATTTTGGCAAAGAAGATTTTATTAAAACTCAGTACGATTTCCACTTACTACATGAGATGTTCCCGAGACCTAACTCACGAACTTAAGTCTTAGAAATAATCTTCCGTTGGCATGCATCAGAAAGCCCTCTTGCAATTATTCTACCTTACCTTTGTAAAACCACAGAACGATCTAGTGAAATAGGGATGACAAAACGCCAAATAGCTAGAAATGGATTCTGATAAAATCAGGGACGGAAAATAATAATTATTATTTTTTTGGAGTCGAAAAAGTCCTGGTCAAAAAATTGTCCTAGGTGAAAATGTTTGAGTTCCCAGGTATCCCTATAGCAATTTCATGTCGAATCATGCATCCTTTTTATTTTTCGAACTTTTTCCATAAAAGTCCACATATAAAAGTAAAATCTGTATTTTTATTTTTTGATCCGATAGAACTAGTTAAACTCGGACTTTTAAAAATAAAAATAAAAACTTTTTTTAATTCGGATAAGCCGTTTCTTTGTTATCAAGCGGGACTTTTATTTTGGCCTTAAAAAATAAAAGTCCGGTTTTAACTTTTATTTCCGGACTTTTATTTTTAAAAGTCCGAGTTTAACCAGTTCTATCGGACTCAAAAAATAAAAATCCGAAAATAATTTTTATCTTGATCCAAATATATTTAAAGTCCAAAATTAATAGTTTTGCAATGAATTATATTATAAAAGGAATAACAGTTTCAGCCCCTGGATAAAATTCTACGATACCCGCAAACACCAATGCTTTAAGCGTTCAAAATGGTCCCACGCAGGTTCAAGACGTTTATAATAACCCGTTGTAAGATGCGACTAAGGGTAACATACCGTTGGATTCTGCGGTAAAGGTAAAAGGTGGCAATTCCGTTGAATTCTGCGGCCGACATTGTTTTTGTGATTAATTAAGACGAATGCCCCCATTATTTTCAGTTTAAAGCGGTCACCAATGATATGACGCTAATGCTTATGGCCGAGCCACAATGAAGTTTTTTCTATAAAAAAGACTGTCCTTATCTCTCTTAATCGTTAATGCTGTATATTTTTATACTCAACGTGCTTTGCACACAGAGTTTAATAACTTTGATTGGATAACGGTTGGTTGTACAGGCATAAAGCAATCGAGATAGATATAGACTTCCATATATCAAAATCATCAGTATCGAAAAAAAATTTGATTGAGCCTATGTCCGTCCGTCCGTCCCAGAATAGATTGGTATTGAAAATTAGTGAAATCGGATGATAACCACGCCCACTTTTTATATATATATAAAATTTTGGAAATCACAAAATACCTGATAATTTAGTAAATAATACACCTAGAATGTTGAAATTTGACATGTGGACTGATATTGAAACTCTTGATAAAAATTTGGAAACATTTTTTAAAATGGGCGTGGCACCGCCAACTTGTGATAAAATCAATATTACAAATATTATTAATCAAAAATCGTTAAACCTGTCGAACCAAAATTCGACAGAGAGGTTGGCTTTACTATAAGGAATGCTTTGAAGAAAAATTAACGAAATCGGTTAAGGATCACGCCCACTTTTATATAAAAGATTTTTAAAAGGGTCGTGGACGAATAAAATAAGCTTTATCTTTGCAAAAAAGAGTTTATATCAATGGTATTTCATTTCCCAAGTGGATTATAACAATAAATAGAAAAACTTCAAGTTTCAAAAAATGTGCGTGGCACCACCCCTTTTATGACTAAGCAATTTTTTTATGTTTCGGGAGCCACAACTCGAAGAAAAATTAACGGATCGTAATAAAATTGGGTACACAAGTTTTCCCTATAGCAGAAAATATTTCTAGAAAAAATGGACGCGATCGGTTAAAGACCACGCCCACTTTTATACAAAAGATTTTTGAAAAGGTCGTGGACGAATAAAATAAGATATATCTTAGCGAAAAAGAGCTTTGTGTCAATAGAATTTTACTTTCTAAATTGAATTATAACATTAAATTGGAAAACACTAAAATTTTTGAAAGTGTACAATTAAAGCTCACGCTGAGTATATAATGTTCGGTTACACCCGAACTTAGACAGCTTTACTTGTGTTTCTATATTCTATTAATTTAAGTTTTACCCTCAGCTGATGATATTTCTTCTGTAGCTGAGCAGTTTTAGATCTCGACGCTGGACAAACCAATGCCCATCAATAACTCGGCCCAAAAAAAAATTTTTTAATTTACAATTAATTAAAAAATAATAATAATGAACAGGATTAGCCTAGTGTCATTGGGCCACTTGAGGGCAGTGCACTGCCACAACGTCCAATTATTATTATTATATAGATGCGTTTAACAATAACAACGCCACAATCAATCAAGATGTTGCGTTTGTAAATATGAAGGAACTTCAGACTTGGCAATTGAAGTTTATTTCGCCTTGCCCATTTACTTACAAAATTTTGCAAAGCACTATTATTAACATCTCACTATACAAGAAAAATACTTGCTAATATATATTGTGTTCTATTCATTTGTTAAATTTCAGTTTTTAGAAAAATACCAACAAGTGGGAAATGTCAAATTCTTCTTCTTATGCTTTGCTTGCAACAAAATTTGGAAGATGGCTACTTTTTCATGGCAGATGGCGCTAGTGTCGCTCAATCTGCCATTCTCCTTAAAAATACCTGCATAAAAATACCTACTCATAATGCATAACATTGTGTTAAGCGGATCTATGTATATGAAAAACTGCTTATGTGACGGGGCTTTTACACATCTGGGTATAAAAAAATGAATAATCAAGCGATTTCAAACTACCAGCAATCAATGAGTACATTAATATTATCTGCATTTTGTTTAAATTTTGTTTCACATTATCTTCTTCGTTGTTGCGCGTTTTTCTCATCATCTTCTCTTTGCAGCACCAGCACTGTCGGTGGCACTACACCACACCGCACACCGGTTTGAGCTAAGTAACAAAAGCCATCATCCGGTGGCAAAATCTTGAGCCAGATAAATAATTTTGCATGTAAATGCAACAACAACGATTTGAGCCACATAAATCCAGATAGAAGTCTGGTTCAATTTGTGAGCCAGATAATTTGTTAATTACTTCTTTTTAGTTTGGCAACGCTGCCTTTAATAAACCTACTTTTCAAAACTAGATGTCGCTGCTTAGCCTTTCGCCGTATGAGTTAAATGAAAAACAGCGGCGACATCTGCCTATCACATTTCACGTGTGCGAAAATTTCACGACATCTGCTTCTCAAGTCTCTCAATGAGTCTCTCAGAGCATTCCCGTGAGAATTGAACGTGAGCCGGAGCTGTAAAACTCACTGGAAGACGGCAAAAGAAAGCAAAGCAATGAATTATTTGATAACAAAAAAGTGCAAAAAAATATGTTAATAAATAATTTTTTTTTATAAATATAACTTACTTTAAGCCATTCGCTACAAAACACTCGCATACATTACAGATGTTTTTATAAACAAATATTTATTTTAATATTCTATTCCATTTTAAAATTTTTTTGTTTATTCTTTTTATTTAATTTTTCACTTTATTTTCCTTTATTTTATTTATTTTTTGTTGTTTTTCACAATCTAATGGAAATGTTTGTTCCGTTGACTACTTGAAAATGATACAAACATAACCACACCGCAACGATAACAAACCGAAACGGGAAAACGTTTACGATCATAAGCATTAGGTGCGGAGGATGACGGCGTTGACAAGAAGGCAACGATAGCGACTGCGTTGCTTTTATGGCCGCGTCACAATGAACTTTTTCATATAGGTGCGTTCAACGCAATCTTATGCATGGCAACAACAACGCCACAATCACGCATTGTGTCGCGTTTGTAAATATAAAGGAACTTCAGACTTGGCAGTTGAAATTTATTTCGGCTTTTCCATCTACATAAAAAAGGGTCGCAAGCACTGCCATAAACCTTCTCACTATACAAAAAAAAATACTTGAACATATTTTGGAAAATTACAAAAGACTTTGAAAGCACTCATAGCCAATGCAAATGTCGAATTTTTTCTTCTTATGCTTTACATATAGCAAAATTTGAATATTGCCAACATTTGTATGTCAGATGTATCTCGATCTGACGTTCTCCATAAAAATACCTGTAATCTAACTACTATCATGCTAAAGATGGCGTTGAACGCATCTACATATATGAAAAAGTTCATTGTGACGCGGCCATTACATTGTTGGCGATGCGTCACGTTGACATACTGTTGCTATTGTGACTGTCAATGACACAGCAGTGCCGCAACTCGCTGACGTTACTTGCAAACTTTTAGATAATATAGGCCCGAATGTCCGGATATCTACTATACATTTGTGAAAGTATGTCTGTATGTATGTTTGGACTTGCAGCCTAAACCGCAGAATGGAATCGAACGAAATTTTGCCATGACATACCCGAGTGCGTCAATCTATGGTAGGCTATATAAAAAAAGTTTTCGACAAGGGGGCGTGGCACCTCCCATACAACAGGAATTTTTCGTTGTCAATATATCTGAAAGTATTAAGCTAGACGACTGAATTAGGTGAGGAGGTATATAAGACTAATCCCTACCCCCTCGGGAAAAATTGGGATAGCGAAAAATGGGGCGTGGCATCTCCCATGCAAATGGGGGTTGGGATTAGTCTAGCTATATTAGTCTATATAGTACTGCTTTTATTTATACCCGAACGACGTCGGGTACTCTGCTAGTGTAGTATAGAGATAAATTCGTCATAAAACCTTGTATAATCACATCGCACAAATCGGGAGGCACATTTAGAAAAAGAGAACGACGAGGAAAGTGTTTTTGATTTTTTTCTTTTACTAGCGATAAAGCCACTCTTCGAAGGTTTTGGGGAGTGTTACCGATGTTGATGGTCCTTTGCCGGATATAAATCCAGTACGTTCCGGTAACAAGCACCATCTTGAAAACGATTTCATATGACCTTCTAGGCCATCCCGCCCCTCACCACCCATTCATGTTTGTAGCAGTATTCTGCTATAAGGAAAATATGTGTACCCAATCTTATTACGATCTGTTAATTGTTCTTCGAGTTATGGCTCCCGAAACACAGAAAATTGCCTAGTCATAAAAGGGGCGGTGCAATTTTCATAAATTTGAATTTTTCCTTTTTATTGTTATAACTTCACTTGGGAAAAGAAATACCATTGATATAAAGCTCTTTTTTGCAAAGATATAGCTTATTTTATTCGCCCACGACCCCTTCAAAAATCTTTTGTATAAAAGTGGGCGTGCTCCTTAACCGACTTCGTTAATTTTCTTCGAAAGGCAATCTCTTTGTCGAATTTTGTTATGAAAGGTTTTTGATTTATGATTAATAAAATTTGTAAAATTGATTTTATCACAAGTGGGCAGTGCCACGCCCATTTTAAAAAAGTTTCTGAAAATTTTTATCAAGAGTCTTAAAGTCAGTCCACACATAAAATTTCAACATTCTAGGTGTATTATTTACTAAATAATCAGGGTTTTTGTTTTTTCCAAAATGTTATATATATAAAAAGTGGGCGTGGTTATCATCCGATTTCGCTCATTTTCAATACCAATCTATTCTGGGTCCAGATAAGCCCGCGTACCAAATTTGGTGAATTGGTATCTCAATATTTACTCAAGTTATAGTGTTAACGGACGGACGGACGGACGCACATGGCTCAATCAGATTTTTTTTCGACACCGATGATTTTGATATATGGAAGTCTATATCTATCTCGATTCCTTTATACCTGTACAACCAACCGCTATCCAATCAAAGTTATAATACCCTGTGGACCAGTACAGCTGGGTATAATAATCAGTAATATTTCCGTCAAATAAGCAGTGATTGCACGTATCTTTATGGAGAACGGTAGATTGAGCGACACTGGCGCCATCTAATATGGAAAAGTAGCCAACTCCCAAATTTTGTTGCAAGCAAATCATAAGAAGAAGAATTTTACATTTGCTTTGGCTAAGGGTGTTGCCACACTTTGCAAGTGCAATTATTTTTTCCACTGGTAGGTAACTTTTCTAACATTTTTCGCAATTAAAAACTGCAATACAACAATCGAATACGACACAAAATATGTTAGCAGGTGTTTTTGTTGTATAGGAAGAATGTTTGTAACAATACTTCGCGAAATTTTGTATGTGAATGGGCAAAGCGAAATAAACTTGAATTGCCAAGTCTGAAGTTCCTTCATATTTACAAACGCAACATCTTGGTTGATTGTGGCGATGTTATTGGAATGCATAAGCTTGTGTTAAACGCATATACATACAGTATATGAAAAATGTCATTGTGCCGCGGCCTTTACCGTTTTTTTGGCAGATTTCTTGAGGTATGACTTTATAAATGAAATGGCTTAGATATGACTTTTTCAACTCAACTGCCTTTGAAACTTCATATCATCTTTGTCTTTAATGTCGTTAATGTAAAATACATAATAAACTTCAGAAAAATCAATCCTTTTCCCCTTTTACAATGAGGAAGCTACGCTCTTGTTTGAAATGGTGAACTTATCGGGGCATTGCTATTGAAGGGATTCTATTAAAAACAGGGAACAAATGAACAAAGAATGCAAATGTTTCATGTTATGAGCCTGGAAAATGTATATACATATGTATGTTTGTATATAGTATATAACGAAGAAATGCATTTGAGTGCAGATACATATATACATATGTACATATGAAGGTGCATAATGCAAAATCAAGCAGCTGTTATAGATGAAACAAATGCATTTGGTAGCATCCCTAACTGGTGTTACGGCAAATGTACGTATGTATGTATGTATGTAATGTATATACGACATTTAAGCAGGTAGCAACTACCTAGGCATGTATATACATATGTACAAACCATATGTATGTCCTATATATTGATTGTATTTATAGGATTCATCTTTATCTGCTTACATACATATGTATGGTAAAAAAAATATATTGTATATGCTCATGGGTACTATATATGCTTCGACATATTATCATGGACCGGAATGAAGTGGAGCAATATTGGGTTAAGTAAGTTTATGTAGCCGCGAAATATGGCGAATGCGTATCTACATCCAATGTTCTCGCGTTAACTGCAACTAGCAAACGGCCAAGTAGTCAAGCAGGCAGGCATGTGAACACATATTTTACATATGTACATATTTATGTGTACATTAGACTGTTTTAAAAAGAAAGTCGCAGAGTTCACTAAGGACATACCAATTAAACCTAAGAAAATGTTATTTGTCGAAAAAGTAATTGAAACAAAAGTTATAACAATTTCAATCATGGGAATTTTATAAATTTTATTTTTTTTTCAAAAATGTTTGAAATTTCTCTTTATACAGGGTGCCCTAAAAACTACCCCGACAGCAGCATTGCATGCCATTCTACACATCCCGCCTGCAGATCTAATGGCCAAAAATAACGCGTTAGCCACTGCAAGAAGGTTTAAGGACGCGGGGCGGGGCAGCTTGATTGCAGGCCGTATGGCCATAGCAGTATAGAGCCATCTAATTTCGGGCAAACTCAATATATGGTCCCCTGCCTGAGCTTCAAAAGAGTTCTGGGGGCCACAATTGAGCCGGAGGGCTGGCGTCAGGGTACAGAAGTGACAATATATTATTCACGTATATACCGATGGCTGCAAGTTAATGGAAGGGGTCGGGTCTGCTGTTTACTGTGTCGATCCAGAAAAACCTAGCTCCTACAGGCTGCTAGACTACTGCAGCGTCTTTCAGACGGATATTATAGCCACGAAAAAGCAGCAGAAATACTGAAGGAAGCGTGCTTAAGGTGCAGTCGCGTCAATATATATATTGACAGTCAGGCGGCGATTCAGGCATTCAGGATTCACACAGTACTTCAACAAGAAGTGTACTGAAATGCAAAGAAACATTGGAAAAACTTCGCTCAAGCCAGACCAAGCATCTGGGTTCCGGGTCATATAGGATAGAAGGTAACGAAAAGGCCGATGAGTTGGCAAGAGAAGACTTAGGGCTCACGATGGGCATACTAACGAGTCACTGTCTTCTGGCGTCACATGCTTATAAGTTAGGCCGTCGTCAGTAGCAGCAGGTGTAGGAAGTGCGAACGGCCGAAAGAAACGGTTGAACACGTTCAGCTCCAGTTATTAGGGGCGGCAGAGTTGCCAGATCTCGAGGCAGCAATTAAGCTAGCTCCTAGATAACTTCTAGTATTTGCCAAGAGGACAGAGTTATACTCTAAAATAAGTCCTGGCACCTGATTTGGGTTATTCCGTTTGGTCGTCAAATAAATTTTGGTAACACTATGGACACATTCAGTCTATGTGAGGTCTTCATTGACCGGCCAGTTCAACCTAACCTATCCTACACCAGCGAACAGCGAAAAAGCATTAAACATTTTTTTTTAGCAAAAATTCGATAATTTGAAAAAATGTTACGAAAATTTCAAACTTATTATTTAGAGTTATCTAACTTTTTTGAAAACATGTAGCCCAATCAATTTAAGTCGAACAAAGCACAAGTTAAAGGTCTATTAAAACTTGCATGCTCCGCCTACCATAACGAAGACCATGGGTTTAGGTCCCGGGCAAAGAAACTTCAAACATTTAGAAACAAGTTTCTTCAATTAAAAACAAGTTTTTCTAAGCGGAGTCGCCCTTCCAAGTATATTTCTGTAATGAAAAACTTCTCACTGAAAATTCATCTGCCCTGCACCTGCTGTACGGACTCGACGTAAAAACATCTAGAGCCCGTCCCTCCAATTTGTTGGAAAAATAAAGGAGCACGACGCAAATTGAAAGAGAACCTTGACCTAAATTCTCTCCGGAGGTACTTGAAGTAATTTTCACTGCTATTTTCGTGTCAGCTGCGGATAAACAAATATGCGATCTATGTTTCTTCGCTTCTAAATCATTCCTTTTCTACTGGGAGGATTTTGTATATGGGATATGGTGGAGTAAATAAAAAAAATTTTCCCTCAAACTGTGTCCAACTAAATACATATAGTTTTTTTGGATAAAAACATATCTGGGGAATCGCACACTATTTTCCCCAGAGACAATTTTGTCCATTGGGAATGCTTTCAGTGAGTGCCGGGGCACCCTCCAGCGTACAGCCAGACATTCCAGTATACCCAGAATCCAATTTCAAACAACTGCCTTTGGCGGAATAACTAGGAGCGAAAGATTCACGGCCTTAGTAGCTTTACTTGTAGTCCTGGACATTGACAAAGAAGGTGATGAATTCACTCCTTTTTCTTGTTGTACTGACAGATTCTACAGAGTGCAGCCCACCGCCGGAGCATCGCACACCTGTTTAGTTTTAGATGCCTATATGACCCTTGAGACCTGAAATCGTCTCATTTGGCCTATAGCAAGTTAGTTGCTCTAACACTGTTTCTCGAGAGCACTTAATGTAAAAATTGCCCATCTTTTCTCTTCGTACCCCATTAAGGTTTTAGTCTTACCATCTCGAGAAACTATTTGCTATGATCACGGCGATCCTTCTACGTCTATGGATTTTAACCGACTATTATGACAGGCATGCCTACTCAATAACACGATGGGGTCACATTTTTCAGGTGAATAGATTAGCCACATCCTTCAATTGTGGCAACAAGAGTCTTAAACTATGCCAAACGGGTTGAAATAACAGAATAGCGTTCGTGTTGTCCCCCGTCTACGCCAACTGTTCTTTCATTGCTTATATTGCTCTCTAGAAGGGCGCTCTATTTCTGTAACTGCTGTAAGTCAACAACTGACATCATATATTCCGTGTCAGGCGTAAGGTTAGTTTTGGCAACGTTGTCATATAGCAGCAATGGTAAGATTCGATGCCCATTCTCTTCGAGCGGTCGTACCACTTCTGTCTAGCTCATCAACTAAATAATTGCCTTCAATATCCCTTTGGGTAAGGAAAGCAAAACGAGTGCAACGATGAGGAGTAGTGGTTACGGTATATATGAAGGTCGAAGTAAAAGTCGAAATACAGCTGGTGGTAGTGAAACAGATAGGGGTAGGTTGAGGTAGAGGTAGAAAAAGGGGTAAGGGTAGAGGGGGCAATAGATATAGATCAATGTAGAAGTAGAGATAAAATAGAGCGGAAAAATTCGGCACCTGACCCTTTCCGACCCTTGTGGACGGAGAGAAGGGACAGAGTGAGGAAGAAAGAGGGAAATGCAAGATAGGGAAGGTGGATGGGAAAAGGTTGAGAGCGACAAATAGGAAAAGAAAGCGGGATAGCCCGAGGAAACGGTTGTGGAACAAATTTTCAAAAATAGCGCACCCCAATGACTATGCGTAAAAATATATATATGTATGTATGTATGTACGAGTATATCAGATTATTCGAAAGGTATACTACACTACAAAATTTCGAGAGTTCCCAATAGCATAAAAGTTGACGTGGACGACAAACGATGAATGGTAATAGGCAAAAGGGGCCGAGTGCGACGTAAGCGAAAGTCGGTATTGAGCTGCGGAAGGAGCAATGTGTCGACAAGAAAATGCGATACATAAGATTCAAACATGCGTATGAACAATATTGCATACAAATATAAAGTAACTATGTATGTATGTAGGTATATAAATAAATATATAAGGATATATACACAACGTATAAGTGCACATAAGAGTACAAATTGTAAGTATGTTGTGACTTATATACCAGAAGTGAGTATATAAGTATATATGTATGTATGTCCATGTATAGTAGCTGCAATGAAAATGCATTCAATATGCAGCTGGCAGAGGGGTGGGGCACTATAAAACAACAAATCAACAACAACTAAATATTGATATTGATTAAATGTGGTAGATATTATGTACACCTAATCATGTATTCTCCTACTTATAGTTACATATATACATACATATGATATACTTATGTAAGTACGATGTTGGTTTCAGCTAATGCATTCACAATACTCCGTTTGTACTTAATTATTAATACTATTTTAAAATTAATATTGAAAAGACAAATGTTCCACCTTGGTGGGGCTTTCGGCATACTCGCTTTAAGGTCTCACCAAGTTTGCAGCGTCTGTTCAGCTTGAGGCGTGCTCTAACTATCTAACCAGATCCAGGGTAAGAGCTACGATAAGAGAATTGGCAAACGCGAAAATGAGTTGCCCATATACTGCTATGTCTGAATTCAGGTTCCCTGGAACTTAAATAGCTTTATCAAATGGCGGTGAGGAACCTCACCAGCCCCGCAAAGGTTGGAAGAATCTCTTCGCGCCAAAACAAATGTTTCTCCCCATCGTGCGGTTTCTTTAACCTGATACTGATGCTGGACAAAATAATCACATATTACAGTTTTTCTATACCGCGATAGTACAATAAGGTCTCGAAGGAGGTATAACGATGTACATAAAGAGTACTGTATGAGTTTTACACAGATATGAAGATAGTGCTACGCTGGTTTGGTCATACTATGAGAATGGATTAAGACGCTACCTCGCAGAAAGTATTATTATCGAGTCGCGTGGTTCGGCAGAAGAAGGAAGGACCTACACTGAGTCGAAAAAAAGTGGAAGAAGACTTGATTTCCTTGGTGCTTTGCGTCTCACGTCAGTTATATTTTATCAAAATGTTGCCGATTTGTTATCGTATTGTTACCAATTCGTTATCGAAAAGTTATCGGTTTGATATCGATTTGTTATCAAAAAACATCGACTTGTTATCGAAAATTTTTCGATTTATTATGGGAACCTGTAAGAAACTAAAAAGTAAATGATGATTCGTTGAGTGCAGGCCATAGCTCGATAGCAGTATAGCGCCATCTAATATCGGACAAACGGAATATATATTCCAGTGACTGAGCTTCGAAAAAGATCTTGGGGCCACACTTGAGCCGGAGGCTTGGTGCCAGGGTGCAGAAATCGCAGAACATACTACACACGTGTATACGGATGGTTCCAAATTAATGGAAAGGGTCGGGTGTGCTGTTTACTGTGTCGATCCAGAAATAAGTAGATCCTACAGGCTGCCAGATTATTACAGCGTCTTTAAGGCGGGAATTATAGCCATGAGGAAAGCAGCAGACATTTTGGAGGAAGCGTGCTTAAGCTGAAGTCGCGTCAATATATAAATTGATAGTCAAGCGGCAATAATCTCGCACAGTACTTCATCAAAAGTGTTTTGGATGCAAAGATAAACTTGGCTCATGCCGAATCATACATCTATACTGGGTTCCCGGTCATAAAGGGGTAGAAGTTAACGAAAGGCCGATGAGTTGGCAAAGGGGTGCCACACTCGCTGAAACGACGATAGACGCCCCAATCCGTTTGGGAGAAATTAAAAGGAGACAGGAGTTGAATATGATCCATCAAGCAGGAAAGACGTTGTCAAAGGCGCGGGCTGCAAAATTTCCAAGATCGTGTGCAAAGCCTACGATATTAGACTCACAAAATGGCTCATATCTCTTAATGCTCACGATGAGCATACTAACTGGACACTACCTTCTGGCGTCACATGCTTAAAAGCTAGGCCTTGACAGCAGATGTACGAAGTGCGAGCAGCAGGAAGAAACGGTTGAGCACGTTCTGTGTACGGATCCTGCTCTCGCCGGGTCAAGGCTCCAGTTATTAGTGGGCGACAGTGTTTGCAGATCTCGAGGTAGCAATTAAGCTACATAGGTCCTAGAAAGTGTCTAGTATTTGACAAGAGGACGGAGCTATTCTATTCGGTTGGAACGAATTCTGGTTTGGACCTATTCAGTTTATGTGACCTGCCAGTTCAACATAAACTAACCGATGACTCGAACCGATGATGAACAAACCGATATCTCCACGATAAGATTCCGCCATCGATAGTAAGCCGATAATAAAGCAATAACTTGTCGGTATCAATTGTTACCAATATAAGCCGACGAAGCTCTGCACACAAAGCCGGAAAATATTCGTTTTTGTTAAAATGTGGTTGAAATTTAAAAAAATGAGTGAACTTTCGTTTTTTTAAAAACTTTAGTTTTCTGGACATACATGCGTACACATACGAGTAACTAGTACCCATGCTTTTTTCCATAATTTCTTCTTGCCTCTCGTTGTCCATCTTCAAATACAAAAGCACGTGGTCATATTATTACAAAATAAACCGCAAAACAGATCTCTGGTTTACAAAAGTAAACCTTCCAATAGTGGTTAAAAATACAAAATTAAATCTTTATTAATCAAATCTTTTTTTTAACAATGTATTACGCGTTTTTCTCAACACATCAAATATGCACATTCGTTTCTTTGGCATTGTACCGACGACATGTAATCATCAGCCGAATTAGTACTCACAAATACGCACGCAAATGGGTACAAACTACAAATATACATGTATATGGCTGATAACCAAGCCTGAAGTTCGCGAAATACTAGACCTTAGGAAAAATGGGTTAACGAGGAAACCGAGAGTATAAAAGCAGCGCAAGCTGAGGCATGTCTAATCAGTTTTGATTTAAGCACGCTATTTGTTGTGAAGTATAAGTGTTATTGTGAAGTACTCTCAAAGTAATCTAATAAAGACCATTTTGCATTATTAGATATTGGAGTTATTTATTCAACAGTTTAGCGATTCGAAGGTTAGTAGCAGGTTTCAAATATGTGAAATTCCACTAAATTCGTTACAATATGTAAACATCTTTGATGAATGAATGAATGAATCTTTCCAGAATGTTAGCGCAGGGTAATAGTAAACGTAAAATGTGGTATGGAGAATAAAGAATGGATGCGTAGAATAAGTTGAGACGTAATGCTTTGGAGTGGTGGTCGAAGTGGTGGAAGATGAAAGAGGAAAACCCAAATACGTACGGCAGGTTATTGATTTCTTACGGAAAAGTCGAAGGTTTGTTATCGATAAGAACAGGCATCGGTTTGTCTATCGGTGTATTTTCGATGAGGTGAAGATGATTGTTATCGAAAATTATCGATTTGTTATCGAAAACTATCGAAAAAATTTAGATTTGCTATCGGGATGTTAACTATTTCTTTTCGAAGTATTACCGATTTCTTATCACCGAGTTCGCGTTGCCAATTATTTATCGACGAGATATCGGTTTATAATCGGCATTATTTGTTATCGACGAGCCTTCGGGTGCTATCGAAGTGTTTTCGGTGTGCTATGGAAAAAGAGATCCTGTCAAGGAATCCAGACAACATCTGAAAAGGATCTATACGAATGCCGAAGAAAACCAATATGTTAATTTACACATCGAACTTCATGAATACTTGGTACTCATGTTTTTTTTACATAACAGTGGTAATTGAATATCTATATATTAGAGCCAAAAACCCCACTTGATTGTATTAATTCGCTTTAACATAGATCATGACGCAACCAGACAGGTGAAGTCATTAGTACAAAAACAGAACTTGTACGGCCCTCATAAACCTACCATAAGTAGGGAGGGAAAATGTTTGGTATTAGTTTACTACTTTTTAACTACCTTAGTAATGTAATGTGCCGAAAACGCAAACTCGATATACATATCTACACATTGCAAGCGGGAAAGAGAAAACAGAGGAAATGGGAGGAAGTTGGAGAGGAGTTGGAAAACTAAAGAGAACAAGAGAAAGATGGAGAGTGAAAGTTAAAGTAAGATAAGGGTAATGGTTTGAGACAAAGTAGTAAAAAGAGGTTAACATGAAGATTGAGAATAAGGATAAATTAAGAGTGGTAGTGAGAGATAGACTTGGATAGGAGCAAGAGCGGGAAGAGTAAGAGGAAAGCGGAAATATTTACGGTATAATGAAAGGGATCGGAAATCGAATGAGCCGAATAAGTAAACTAGGAAATGCAGATGGGTGAGCAGATAAGAGAGGAGGGGGCTTAGACAGAAAAGAGGCAGGTGAATAGATAAAGAAAGTCAGAAGAATGTCAGTCAGGTTTAATCATACAGCTGGGAGTAGTGCATGTTTGTCTTAAAGGTTTCAGGGATAGCCAGAGCTTTTAAAATAAAATTCTAATAGCCAAAGTTTTGTTTTTTTGTTCAAGTTAAATCTATAAGCTCTAATTTGCTGAAGCATCGTTGCCGTATAACCTCTGTCGCTATATATTTGTACACAACAGCCGCCTCTTTCTGCTGCATGAGCCTACTTCAAAGCTTGGTTTATATAAATAAATGTTGGGTCTTGGCACAGTATACTGTCAATCACGAGTTTTCGGATAACAAACCTCCCAGCTACTCATCCGCAACCTCATGATATTGTCACAGATCGTCAGTAATAGCATTGACGTTAGCAGTATCTTTCCATATTCCTTAGTTGTGGACAATGTGATACTCTGAAGATCCAGCCGTTCAGTTCCATTGACTTAAACTTTTACATTTCCTGTCAGGATAAGGAAATAACCCCTCCCATAAAGGAAATATAGACCTCACTTACCTGAAAATAAAATTAAATGAAAAATTGACTTGAGTGCAATATAGAAAGTATTTTACAATAATATGAAAAATGACATTATTTGGCAGAAAAAAAGTTTTAATTGATAAACGTCAACTCAACTGAGCACACTCTATAGAGCAATGATCGCAATATTACATATAAGAGTGAGTGCATATATCATCGGATGATCACTTGTTTGCTGCTCTCCGTGTTAGCTTTTAATGGGTGATAATCCATTTGCAATACAACTATTTTTTATTTAGTGCAATGACATTTCCGCTAAAACAATGGATGTAGTATGTGTAGTATGTTTACGTATATATACAATCATTTAGTCATGTAAGTATGTTCGTTAAAGTGTGTGAGATCACATTGCTTTCACATTGTATCTATTATTAATGTGAATTATTCTTTTAATTTTTCATTTGCACACTGCACTCATGTCATGAAATCATACAATCAGCAGCTCCAATAAAAAACAAGTAAGGAAGTCTAAGTTCGGGGTAACCGAACATTATATACTGAGCGTGAGCTTAAATGTACATTTCATATCAAATAAATTACTTTTCTACATAACACGTGGCACCGCCCGTTTAAGAAAAAATGTCTCCAATAAGTGAAAATATCATTTCAAAACTATTTTTTGCTACGTTATAGCTTATTACTTTAGTCTACGACCCTTTTAACTTGTTTTATATCTAAGTTGCCGTGGTCTTTAACCAATCCCGTCCATTTTTACTAGAAATATTTTCGGCTATAAGGAAAATATGTGTACACAATTTCATTACGATATGTTAATTTTTATTCCAGTTATAGAAAATTGCTTAGTCATAAAGAGGCGGTGCCACGCCCATTTTTTTTCCTATTTATTGTTAGAAATCCACTTGGGAAATGAAATACCATTGATATAAAGCTCTTTTTCGCAAAGATATAGCTTATTTATCCATCCACGACCCTTTTAAAATCTTTTATATAAAAGCGGGCGTGGTCCTAACCGATTTCGTTAATTTTTCTTCAAAGCTTTCCTTATAGTAAAGGCAACCTCTCTGCCGAATTTTGTTACGAGAGGTTTAACGGTTTTTGATTTATGATTAATAATATTTGTAAAATTGATGTTATTACAGTCAGCAGTGCCACTCCCATTTTAAAAAATTTTTCGAAACTTTTATCAAGAGTTTCAATATCAGTCCTCATGTCAAATTTCAACATTCTAGGTGTATTATTTACTAAATTATCAGGTTTTTTGTGTTTTCCAAAATTTTAAATATATCAAAAGTGGGCGTGGTTATCATCCGATTTCGCTCATTTTCAATAACAATCTATTCTGGGTTCAGATAAGCTCGTGTACCAAATTTAGTGAATATATCTCAATATTTAATCAAGTTATCGTGCTAACGGACGGACATGGCTCAATCAATTTTTTTTCTTTCTGATGATTTTGATATATGGAAGTCTATATCTATCTCGATTCCTTTATACCTGTACAACCAACCATTATCCAATCAAAGTTAATATACTCTGTGTGCAAAGCACGCTGAGTATAACAAGTAAAGAGGTCTAAGTTCGGGTGAAACCGAACATTACATACCCAGCTGTACACTTGAAATGCTGTTGTTGTTTGTTTTGTGTGCTTAATAGTGTTACAAGGCTGCGCAATAATACATATACATATGGTTCTATTCTGAACTAATTTTTCTTCGAGTTATGGCTCCCGAAACATAGAAAATTGTTTAGTGATAAAAGGGGCGGTGCCATGCCCATTTTTTTAAATTTGAAGTTTTTCCTATTTATTGTTATAAATCCACTTGGGAAATGAAATACCATTGATATAAAGCTCGTTTTGCAAAGATATAACTTATTTTATTCGTCCACAACCCTTTTAAAAATCTTTATGTAAAAGTGGGCGTGGTCCTTAACCGAATTCGCTAATTTTTCTTCACAGCATTTCATATAGTAAAGGCAACCTCTCTGCCGAATTTGTTACGATAGGTTTAAACGATTTTTGATTTATCACAAGTGAGCAGTGCCACTGCCCATTTAAAAATTTTTTCGAAACTTTTATCAAGAGTCTCAATATCAGTCCACACGTCAAATTTCAACATTCTAGGTGTATTATTTACTAAATAATCAGGTTTTTGTGTTTTCCAAAATGTTATATATATAAAAAGTGGGTGTGGTTATCACCCGATTTCAATTCCACTCTATTCTGGATCCAGATAAGCTCGTGTACCAAATTTAGTGAATATATCTCAATATTTACTCAAGTTATCGTGTTAACGGACAGACGGATGGACGAACGGACGGACATGGCTCAATCAAATTTTTTCCGATCCTGATGATTTTGATATATGGAAGTCTATATCTATCTCGATTCCTCTATACCTGTACAACCAACCGTTATCCAATCAAAGTTATAATACCCTGTGTACAAGTACAGCTGGATATAATAACCAGCAGTACGAGTAGGTACTATGAACCTACGTATAACGATCAATTATGTATACATATGTACACGTACTTATGTACATATGTACCTACAACTTTCATATGAATAACACCGAAACTATTTATCTACAGTGACAGTTGTATATGTAGATAGCACACTTCCATTCGCAATACTCGCAGTTCATTTAATCTACGAGTTATCTTAAGGTTACTACACTTTTCTCAGTTTAAGTTCAGTAGGTCCCGAAGGGGTATCCATCACCTACATGGTGCCTCTTTAGGTAGTGAACAGGCGAATGATTCCCTGAAGACGGGAAGTACTGAAAAATTTAAGAAACACAATCCAAGATTTTCGGTGGTAGGTCGATAGGATACCACCCTAAAATTCTCCTTATGCATACACAGGATAGAGACAAGGTAAATCCCGCTGACCAGAACTAGAACAAGACCATGAAAAGTATGCTATGGTCTGCCGATGACGGCAATCTGTCACCTATGTAAGTGCGGAAACGGCTGTTAGGTTTAATATCCTCACCGTCTCCATCTCTTTTAAACCTTAGTAGACTTCAACTACGTTCGAACAACGTCGCCATTAAGTTGGTAGCGCATGATCAGTTGAGACACTCCTGACTAACGCTGAAATTTGTACACAGACTCCCATAGGGACCTGTCAACCATGGTCTACCTGCGTATGCGTAGGCAACCACGGGAATTAACGGCGGGGACTGCACATCATGCGGAGATAGCAGCATGAAGAAGAGAACCAATATATAAAAACATCGAAAAATAAATAATACCGCCTATGGCTAAAACATTTAGCCAGCCAGCAATCGCTTATGTCAGTGAGAAAGCTGAGAAAACGTCACCCCCAGAGTCGCCACACAGCACACTGATGAAAGAAGAAACGGGAGACTTCCCTAATAGGTACACTGCTACATACAAGAGAAGAATGACAACGAACTTCTTGAGAGCACTCCGTAAACGATGACAAGCAGAAATGATAGACGCAGTCTAGAAAGCCGATACAGCGTGTTACATAGCAAGTCCGTTAGTGTTGTCGGTCACGCTGGATGTTAAAAATGCTTTTTAGTCAGACAGGTGGTGCTTAAGGCACTAGAACGCTCTTTCAAGGTACCGCAATATATGCTGGAAGTCCTAAGGGGCTACCTGAGAGACCTGTATCGAACGTACGTAACTACTCACGGTCAGAGAAAGGTGGAAATAGCAAACGGAACGGCCCATGGTTGGGTACAAGGTCCCGATCTCTGGAATATTACTTACAGCAGCCTTTTTCGATTCGACATGTCGCTTTCGCAGATGACATACGAAGCTACGTGCTGGCACAGCTTAAACTTAACCAAGTCACGCACAAAGTAAATAGACGCAGATCGTTATCCTCACGAAGAGACGGATTCCCATTATCAGTAATATGACGGTTGATGTTTATAGCACACACCGTGACGAAATAGACGTGTAAATAGACAGTAAATTGAGCTTTTCGGAGCACTCCAGGAGCTTGCGGAGGGGAGCGAATCTGAGTAGAATGGCAAGCAAGCAAATAATCGACTAGTGCGCCTGTTGGACGGCTATAACCGGTTAACGCCAATTAAATGTATAAGTGAGTTATGACTAACAAAGATGCTGAAATTCGAGCGTAAAATACGGAAGCACCGAACCGCCCTCATCTGAGTCCGACGTAGAGGAGCGCTGCGAATTGCTTCAGCTTACCGCACGGTATCCGCAGAAGCAGGCTTGGTCTTTGAGGGAATCATACCGATACATCTGCTCGCTGCATGGCTTCTTTGAATGCAAGCTTGGAAACTATTTACTATAGGGTAATGAACTGGTTAACGGATGTGTCGAAGTTGGATGAGGGTTTTCTATCAAGAGCTCGATGTAAGCCACACATTTCATTGCCGCGTCTTACAAGCGGAGGTTGCCACAATTAAGGATGCGGTGGATGGAATGCGGTCCAGTGCTACTAAGATTAGAGAATTCTACATATACTCCGACAGTTGCTTGGCTTTTCAGGTGCAACTGTGATGCAATGGAGGCTGTTGTGGGAAAGCCTGACCTTTCTTGAGGTTGTATCGAGCTATTTGAATATAGATATCACCTGGGCCCAGGGATATAGCAATATACCTAGCACGCATGTGTACAAGATAACCGGATATATATATATATATGTAGTTGGTACGGAGTACCTTTGGCTCCTCTATAGATAGACCTAGAGTCAGCTAAAGAAACGCTGGGCGGACACTACCTCTCGCAGGGTAGCATAATGCTTTTGGCCGGAAATGCATAATAAGCGGTCTGCTAGTTGGGTTAATGTAGGCTGATCTATAAATGGTGATTGGGTTTTGATGCATCACTGTCTAATGTGAGTCCTTGTATGCGTATCAACATACTAGAGTACTGCTTATTGCTGGAATCATGAGATACTTTTGGCGAAAATATTTTGGTATCGGCTCACTATGATCTCCGAAGAATTTACCCAGTGTCGGGATTGTTTTTATTCGAAGCTACTTCGTTGCCATGCAAAGGTCTAAATAGCTATAGCTAGGCCACCGTTACGTTATAAGGCTAATATCACAACGGGTATTTATGTTGCCCAAGTCAACTTCCCTTGCCCGTGTGGCTATCATTCAACCTAGGTTGGGTTAGGTTAGGTTAGGTTGCAAGGGCTGAGCTGGACACTATGGTAACAGCTCACTACTTAGGCCACCAATGGGACCATTGTAATACCCTAACGGTCTCAAAGAGGACCCCTACCCTGCCTAAAGCGGGTCAAACCACCTCGTGGAAATTACAAACTTTGCTAGAGCCTTTACTTCATAGCAAGAGACCTCAGCGAGGTCGTGTAGAAAAGGATGCCCAACCTACGCCTACGAAGCGCTGGACAATGACAAAGAAAGTGCTGGACACTCTCTTCCTCTTCTGCACATCTGCAGCTGCGACAATAGTCGAAGGTCGTTGCCCCCATTCTAGCACCATGCGTGCCTATTAAACAATGCCCTGTTAGAACCCTTATCAGGGACGATAGAACTGATTTGTTTAAAATCAGTAGCGCTCCTGTGCGCCCCTTGTCATATGATGGCCAGGTTTGCCTGGATGTCTCACACGATGATATGGCTGACCATAGTCCATTTGCAATTATTATAGTGCTTGTGTTCACACGAAGCCTGAAAGTGGTCATGGGTATACCTACCGAATCATTCCCGGAAGGATATGGTCGATGGTGCCTCTTCTGGCCAGCTCGTCTGCTCTGCATTGCATTCAATATCCCTGTGCCCAGGTACCCATATAAGGCTGATACTGAAGTGCTGAGCCATCTCGTTAAGAGATCTGCGGCATTCAGTGACCGACTTTGCGTTGTCGACGAATGAGTCCAAGGCCTTTAATGCGGCCTGGCTATCTGAAAAAATAAACACTGTTTACCATCCTTAGGCATAGACCCGAGATGGTTCACAGCCCTGTGTATGCCAGCATTTCCGCTTGGTAAACACTACAGTGATCTGGTAGGCGAAAAGAGACCTCTAGACCCAGATCCGTCGAAAAGAGGCCTGCTCCCAGCTTCCCGTCAAGCTTAGAACCATCCGTGAATATGTGGATGGCACCCGTACCGTATGTTGTCTGGTATTCCAGTCCTGTCATTCAACCTAACCTAATATATAAGTGCAAAGTCTGAGTAGGTATACAGTTTTTGTATACTTGACTAGACCTACACCTTTTGTCTCGCCATTTGCGATACGAATCAAATAAAGGTTATACATACATAAGTACTCAATCTATTTATTAACCAAATAATTTGTTTCCTTTCCCAACTGTTCCATTACCCGACCAAAAATTTAACCTTTTGCAAAACATTCATAGACTCGCACAAATAATGCCTTGGGTAACACTTACATACACCGTACACACTCACTCACCCACTCCCTCAGTCGTCTCACCTATAATTAAACAGTTCTGTACCAACTTGTTCTCAACAAAATCTCTAACATATTGCTTTTGCATTTTCATATTATTTATATCTACTTATTTTATTCGTGCATTGAATTAATTTTATTCGCATACAAGCAATGGCTACCACAAACAACCAACAATAACAACATTAAGCAAAACCCATTGAACTGTCTAAACACAACAACATTTATATGGACATTGCGAATCAAAGCATAACCGAATAAGAGAGCAGGAGAAACAAGAAAAATCACAACAACAACTCATCTAAACAAACAGCCTACACACAAATCCCCAAGCAGCAATGGAACAGCACAAAACCATCAAAGCAAAAGCAAACATCAAACTATATCGCCGCACACTGCCTGCAGGCTCATAACAACTGAGCAGCACTGGTGGCTAGCTAGCTGCTGCAGCTGTTGAAAACTAATCGATGATAAGTAGGTAAATGTTGTTGTAGGCACCTACTAGTAATATAATTGTTCTCTTCATTTCCGTTGCAAGCTTTTCAATAAGAACTCGTATACGACATGCGACATACGACTTTTTAACAAGTTGGAGCCGTGCTCTTAAATGGCCCCAACAATACTTTCGGTGTTTGTTTGTTTGTGTTTGTTGTGGCTGTGTTGAGTAGCCTGTTCATCTGTTCATCTGTCACCGTGTAATGGCCGCCAATAGTTAGCAGTGTGCCAAGAGTGAGCGTGAACTGTTAACAAGACACTTCTGTCACCGTTGTATTGTTGTTGTTGGTTTTGTTGATTTTTTATGTATCCCCCAAGTGATTCGATGTATTATCTACATACATATAAAATCCCCAATGACGGTGCACACAATGCATTCCAGTCATTCCAACGCATGCATACTTCCTACGTGAAATCGCAGTTTCGGCATGTGATTCGTAAGTAATTCGTGTGTGCAGCATTTTAGTGAGTGCTGGTGGAATTTAGTTGAATTCGTTTTGGTGGCAGAGTGCAATTTTTATTGCATTTGTAAGCATATAAATCAGCTGGAACGAGTCTGTGGCTTTGACTATGGCAAATGGCGAGACCATGACGATGGAAGAAGCTTCGGAGCCTGTTGTACGAGATAACCAACGAACCAGCAATGACTAGACAGAATAATTGAGTGTTTGTACTGCTAAAACAGAGTTGCCAATGAATAACAACAAAAATGATGGAAGCTTATGAATCACTAAGGTAGTTTTTTTTACTTGGCTGTCCCTATTCTTCTGGAAATTTCAATATTAAAATTTCCCTTTTTTTGTAGCTTTTCTTTCTTTAAAGAGAATGCGCTCAGGTTGGAGCGTACGTCTTTAAAAACAAAGACTAGGGAACTAAATCGCTCTTTAACCCGGTCTTTCTTTAAGCATCGGTCGATAATCCGCTGGAAAACTTGGTCGGATTTCGGAATTCTTGCAAAGGGGAATAAAGCGTGCCGTATCGATTGAAATGACCTTGCGAAAAGCACGTTTCCCTTGCCGAACATCAGTGTGAATTGGGAGAACAGCAAAAAGATTATCTGTGCATACTTTATAGTCGGTCCATTTTGCTTTTTTATTTTAAGTTGATGTAAGTGTGGCGTGCGGGCGTGATGAATTCGGCTGATCGCTCCAGCGAGAGAAGTATGGTAGATGGTCGGATACTAATGACAGCATCGGCTGGCTGTAGACAAAAATTATGTGCTAACGTTTGGTGATGTCTCGCGAGCTAGCCCCTACTACACGTGTGGGGCCGATCGTGCAGAACGTTGTGTGGCCTATGTGATTCGCCAACAGCTCACGCCTGCAGTCAGGTTAAATAAAACAAGTAAAGGTGTCTATGTTCGGGTGTAACCGAACATTATATACTCAGCGTGAGCTTCAAATTGTACATTTCATTTCAGATAAATTACTTTTCTACATAACCCGTGGCACCGCCCGTTTAAAAAAATGTCTCCCCATTTCCTCTTACAGTAAAACTTGATAAGTGAAATATCATTGATTCAAAACTATTTTTTGCTAAGTTATACCTTATTATTCTAGTCTACGACCCTTTTAAACTTGTTTTATATCTAATTTGCCGTGGTCTTTAACAGATCCCTCCATTTTTTCTAGAAACGTTTTCTGTTATAAGTAAAATGTGTGTACACAATTTCATTACGATCCGTTAATTTTTCTTCGAGTTATGGCTCCCGAAACATAGAAAATTGCTTAGTCAAAAAAAGGGGCGGTGCCACACCTATTTTTAAAAATTTTACTGTTTTCCAATTTAATGTTATAATTCAATTTGAAAGTAAAATTCTATTGACACAAAGCTCTTTTTCGCTAAGATATAGCTTATTTTATTCGTCCACCGACCCTTTTAAAAATCTTTTATATAAAAGTGGGCGTGGTCTTTAACCGATCTCGTCCATTTTTTCTAGAAATATTTCCTGCTATAGGGAAAATATGTGTACCCAATTTTATTACGATCCGTTAATTTTTCTTCGAGTTATGGCTCCCGAAACATAGAAAATTGCTTACTCATAAAAGTGGTGGTGCCACGCCCATTTTTTTAAATTTGAAGTTTTTCCTATTTATTGTTATAAATCCACTTGGGAAATGAAATACCATTGATATAAAGCTCTTTTTTGCAAAGATATAGCTTATTTTATTCGTCCAAGATCCTTTTAAAAATCTTTTATATAAAAGTGGGCGCGGTCCTTAACCGATTTCGTTAATTTTTCTTCAAAGCATTCCTGATAGTAAAGGCAACCTCTCTGCCGAATTATGTTACGATAGCTTTAACTATTTTTGATTTATGATTAATATTTGTAAAATTGATTTTATCACAAGTGGGCGGTGCCACGCCCCATTTTAAAAAATTTTCCAAATTTTTATCATGTCTCAATATCAGTACACATGTCAAATTTCAACATTCTAGGTGTATTATTTACTAAGTTATCAGGTTTTTTGTGTTTTCCAAAATTTTATATATATAAAAAGTGGGCGTGGTTATCATCCGATTTCACTCATTTTCAACACAATCTATTCTGGGTCCAGATAAGCTAGTGTACCAAATTTGGTGAAGATATCTCAATATTTACTCAAGTTATCGTGCTAACGGACGGACGGACGGACGGACATGGCTCAATCAAATTTTTTTTCGATACTGATGATTTTGATATATGGAAGTCTATATCTATCTCGATTCCTTTATACCTGTACAACCAACCGTTATCTAATCAAAGTTAATATACTCTGTGTGCAAAGCACGCTGAGTATAAAAATAAATGTAAGGCGCGATAACCTCTGAAGAGATTTTAGGCCGAGCTTCTCTTCCAATTTGCGTAGTGCTCCTTTTAAATTTTTCCTACAAATTGGCGGAACGGGACCTAGTTGTTTTATGCCGACTCCGAACGGCATCTGCAAGGCAGATAAGTTTTCACTGACAGCTTTTCATGTCAGAAATACACTCGAAGTGTTTGCCAAACACTGCCAGGGGCGACCCCGCTTAGAAAAATTTTCTTCTAATTGAAAATCGTTGTTTCTAAAATTTTGATGTTCCTTTGTCCGCGGCGAGAACCCGGGATCCTCGGTGTGATAGGCGAAGCACGCTACCACCACACCACGGCGGCCGCAGTCAGGTTGCAGGTTGTAATAACACAGATCGGGATGGGCATTGAAATCGTAATGCAATTTTAGGTAGTGAGAAGAACACATATTAGCGCGGTGGATGGTGATAAATGCGAGTCCGCCTCCACTTCCACTCACACGATCTTTTCTATCGATGTTATAACCGGAGCGTGTCTGCAAAGAAGTTTTTTTGGTTAGCTTTGTGTCTTGTATAGAAGATATGCGGATGTTGTGCCCCTTCATGAAATCCACTATCACCGTAATCTTCCAGTTTAACTGCGTATTCTGAAGTGGGACGGGGAAGACGTTTTCACTCTCGGTGCAATAGACGGAGGGCTGCGCCTTATTGTAATAAGACTAGGTTGTGTGTGATGTTTTGGTCCTGAGGCGGGATGCCCCTGAGTGAGTGCCGGTGTGCCTGGTGTGGTTGGGTCCGCGGCATAACAGCACGGTGCGACTAAAGCTGTCATCAGGGGATTACCTTTGCTGAGCCCAGAAACATCTGGGTAAGTGCCATTGTCAGAGACAGAAACTTAATTGGGCATATGTCGCAAACATGTATATTCTATACTGTGACTAGGAGTCGGTTTCCCTGACTTACTCGTGAGCTGAAGCCGAAAAGAGGGGAATGGTGCTCAGCATTGCTCCCAAACCATCTACGTAAATAGTAGCAGTAGCTATGACGGTCGGCCGTGTGAGCTGGTGGCGCAGTTGGGCGTGATTAGCAAGCCAGAGTGCTTTTTGCTTGCTGAGCAGCAGCTATCAGGGCTAGAAGGAGCACTAAGCCGCAAACGACGGGACGCCCCTTGGCGGGAGCAGCAAGATGCGCCACTATTCTTTTTACGTGATACACTGACAAGTGTGTGACCGTCCTAAATAAACTCGTTTCCGGCAAACGCAGCAAACCACTTATCAGTAGCGGGGTTAGTTTTAACACCTTCCCTGTGCAAGCAGAGTATAGAGCAGTCCGGCTGCTGCAGGATCTGATAAGAGGCTGACAATTTGTGGGGAGACGAAACAAATTAAATGGGGTTGCACAGAATTGACAGCGCTTGTTCGGAAAAAATCCCTGGTCGCTTCGGTACATAGAATCGGCTGCCGTGGGAAGTATAGGTTATAGTAAGTCTCATGTGGAATCTCTTTCGAGCGCTTAAGAAAATGAACAACTGCCGTATATTAACAAAGTACAATAACTTTAAAAAATCGGTTAGCGGCAAACAAAAACTAGTAAAATAAGAGGAACCTAATATACATGCTGACTTTGACCCAATTTTCTACGTACTTGGGAACTCTGGCAAGTATCTTCCAACACATACAAGCTAATAAAAATGAATTTAATTTGTATTAGATCCCACATGAATTTCGCTGAGACAACATCCACTCAACTCAATTACAAGAAAAGACAAAAAGAGGATGGAATGAAAACCATAGCTGCCAAAATCGCATGCCAAACCTGTTCCTCAGTCGCCAATGAAATGTACGTACCACATTATCCCACCCACGTTGACCCTGCTAACCGTGTGCTATGCTCAAACGAATGTATAAACATATAATTTTCATAATATCTGAACTGCAAACGACCCCAAAAAAAACATGACAGAGGCGCTAAAGTAATTACCCTCGAGTACCCCCCAATGCGAACACGAAACATGAGATAAAACACGCGATAGCTCACAATGAAAACCCCAACCATTATTTCACGCCCACAGCCATTCAAACCACTTGAGATGCATAGCGCACATAACAGCTGAGAGCAAACAAGTTTGATGGCAACCAAATAAACAGACAACTTACAGCCCGAGTCAACCAACCAACTAACCGAATATAATGTGCATTGTATGTGTGTTCATAAAAAAAAATATAATACTATACCACGCATAGTGTAAGGAGGAAGGCAAAAAATACTACATAAAGTCGATTTGAAAGACTTTTATTACAAATCTATTTTGCCGTTGCCTGCCTCGAAATTGAATCTTAATTGCTGAAGGACAAACTGAACTAAGTACCAATAAGGTTAGAAATTGAGATAAAACGTGATATATGCAGGGTATAAATTTGAGACTGCATTTTAAAGTAGTAACTTATATAAGCAAAAATGTTTTAAATCAAAACCATTAAGTTTAAATTTACTGATGAGAATCTAAAAAAATAAACCTGTAAACATCGGATTAATGGCATATACGAACTATCTACGTATAGTACTCGTTAGATCCATAATCGTAAAACGTAATCCGGTCCCAGAATTCCTGTTTCGCCTTATTTCATTTCGACTTCTAAGGGGAATATCACCATATCTCGGCTGTCGTTTAGAAACGGCCTTATTCAAAAATATTTTTCAAGAACGCCTTATTCCAGAACTCGGCCGAAGAACGCCATATTTCAGATTTTTTTCATAAACGTTCTATATAAAATCATAATGTATTCAAATTATGCTCAGATAGGGCGTTTTTGGAACAGTTCTGAGATAGGGTGTTCTTCAATCAAATTCTCAAATAGGGCGTTTTGGAAACGATAGCCGAGATAAGGTGATATTCAAATTAACAGACGATTTGTGAAAACTGAGTACATACTAAGTAATTTTCAAGAAACCCGGCATAATAATTAAAAAAAAAGTTTCACACTAGGACTGGGTGCGAGTTCGCCTAAATTTTAGGTACCATAACTAATATTCCACTGGAACTTTCCAGCACAGCAATAATTTAGGAAAAAGCAGTCAAAACTGTGCGAGTTGATTTGAAACCCTAATTTGTTTATTTCTGCTAAGAAAATAATAACAATACGGGAAATTTGGTAATTTTGACGCGTTTTCATCTTAAAAAGAACAGAGGTCAAGATAGCACTACCAGAAAATGGAGTGGCTCCGTTTTATAGGGCTTTTTTTCCGGAAATAGTGGGGCACATGCACAATGACCTTTTCCACAATCTCGAATTCAATACTGTGATGTTGGTGGGCCTCCAATAACTTCCTTAGGTCAATTAGTGCACTTGGTTGCCAAATATGTTCAGATTGTGGTCAATATTTGAGAAGGATCCAATTCTTGTGACGCCAACATCAGCTTGAGCTCACCATCACGTACAATCGATCGGACCTTAATAGCAGCAGGGATCACCGCTCTATGATCTATGATTTACTTAAATTGAATGGACAAGAGCCATTTTTTGCATATACAATATTGAAAAATCAATATTTTTGTTTTTGAAATTTGACATTTGAATTTGGGTTGAAAAGTATGCTCATAAAAACTCTAAATTTTTATTTTGCACTGCCTTACCGAAAATTTCCAGTGATTTAGGTTTTTTCCCTATTTAGGTAGAAATTTAGGTCAACTCGCACACAGCCTTAGGCACAAATTTGAATTTTTGATTTTAACCGTATGTTGAATAATAAGTTGAACATTGGTTGTCTATCTCAGCCGGGTGATTGATATTGAATGACATATCACCGAACCGATTTATTCAAAAATGTCTATTTGTAGTCACTTTTTCAGAATAAATCACATGAATATTTGTTGAGTGTCACTAAATACTTGAAAACTATAGGTCTTGACTCTTGAGTACGAAATACTATGGAAAAGCATTCATTTATTGTTCAAAATCATATTAAAAAGTTGTAGAGTATTAGATTAAATGTTTAATCCGTTAGGGAAAAGCATATATTACGAAAAAAATTTAGTATTCCGGATGACAATAACTGCAACTTTTTGTTTTTCAAAAAAAATTTTTTTGTCGATGTTGAACCATCATTCAAAAACAATGTTAGCTTAATATTATTAATTTAAAAACTGATCATAATGAAATATAACCTTTGACAAAAACAAGGATTTAGGCATTGCAAAGTCGGGATTAAGATTATTAAATATTTTTTATGAAGTACAATAAAAGCCCTTTTGTGATTTTTATATGTAAAGGTAAATTTGATCTTAACATCCTACTAGGCACACTGAAGTCTAAGAACCCAAGAAGAGCCGGACAATCAAGGAATCACTGTACATATCCAAAATGTACATGAGAGAATGAATAGTCCTTCTGTTGACTGAAGACTTTACATAAAGAAGCATACATCGGTCAGAGTAAAATGGGATAATACCAATTTCACACAGAAACTTAATCGAATCACAATTTTGTTTAATGAAATAATTAAGTTTTCTTTTTCATACACGGCCACTTGCTTCATAAGTGAAAATCTGCCAGCGGCTCCAAAAAAATATTTCGTTTTTACAAAAAATAGTTTAAATGGATTTCAGCCATTTCCTCTTTAACTTTGAGACAATCAAAATATTTTGCTGCACTTGCAACGAAAATAAAATTTTTATTTTTTTTGGTGTTTTTCTTTTTTTTTGTTAATTATTTAAAATAAATTATTTTTTATTGTCATTTGTTACAAATAAGCAAAACGTACTAGATTTTTGACTCCATTAGGCATTCAATAAAGCAATAATGACATAATTAGGAGTTTGTATTTTGTATGTAAGATTGAATTCAATAAAGGCTTTAATGTAGAAAACTTGCCTAATTAATTCATTAAGCTTTTGTGTGAAATTGGTATAAGCTCACTAAAATTGCCTGAAGAGCACACCTTATAAAACGCCTCTGTACTTTTTCAAGTCTAAGGGTGTGTGAGATACATTTAATGTTAAGAGTCATTTTATTTCTTGTACCCCAATGAGCAAAGATATTTAATTCGCATTGAAGAACGAGAATATCATATCGAATGAACACGAAATTGTGCTAACAATCTTAAGAGCATCAATATATAGAAGATATTTTGAATCACTTAAACATTCGCCTTATGACGCAAAATAGAAAATTAGAAAAATTTTGGACAATGGGCGTGGCACCGCCCACTTTTAAAAAGAAGGTAACTTAAAAGTTTTGCAAGCTGTAATTTGGCAGTCGTTGAAGATATCATGATGAAATTTGGTAGGCACGTTACTCCTATTACTATATGTGTGCTAAATAAAAATTAGCGAAATCCGAAGACGAACACGCCCACTTTTAAACAAAATTTTTTTTTAAGTCAAATTTTAACAAAAAATTTAATATCTTTACAGCGTAAAAGTAAATTATGTCAACATTCGACTCCAATAATGATATGGTGCAACAAAATACAAAGATAAAAGAAAATTTCAAAATGGGCGTAACTCCGCCCTTTTTCATTTAATTCCTCTAGAATACTTTTAATGCCATAAGTCGAACAAAAATTTACCAATCCTTGTGAAATTTGGTAGGGACATAGATTCTATGACGATAACTGTTTTCTGTGAAAATGGGCGAAATCGGTTGAAGCCACGCCCAGTTTTTATACACAGTCGACCGTCTGTCCTTCCGCTCGGCCGTTAACACGATAACCTTAGCAAAAAATGATATATCTTAACTAAACTTAGTTCAAGTACTTATCTGAAGTCACTTTATCTTGGTATAAAATATGGCCGAAATCCGACTATGACCACTTTTCCGATATCGAAAATTACGAAAAATGAAAAAATGCCATAATTCTGTACCAAATATGAAAAAGAGATGAAACATGGTAATTGGATTGGCTTATTGACGCAAAATATAATTTTAGAAAAAACTTTGTAAAATGGGTGTGACACCTACCATATTAAGTAGAAGAAAATGAAAAAGTTCTGCAGGGCGAAACAAAAGCCCTTGGAATCTTGGCAGGAATACTGTCCGTGGTATTACATATATAAATAAATTAGCGGTACCCGACAGAAGATGCTCTGGGTCACCCTGGTCCACATTTTGGTCGATATCTCGAAAACGCCTTCACATATACAACTAAGGGCTACTCCTTTTTAAAACACTCATTTATACTTTTAATTTGATACCCATATCGTACAAACACATTCTAGAGTCACCCCTGGTCCACCCTTATTGCGATATCTCGAAAAGGTGTCCACCTATAGAATTAAGGCCCACTACGTTTTAAATAATCATTAACACCTTTCATTTGATACACATGTCATACAAACACATTCGAGGGTTACCCTAGGTTCATTTTGCTAAATGGTGATTTTCCCTTATTTTGTCTCCAAAGCTCTCAGCAGAGTATGTAATGTTCGGTTGCACCCGAACTTAGCCTGCCTTACTTGTTAACAAATTATTTTAATAAAATATAGCTAAACAAAAGCCCCACGACCAAAATTGCCCAAAGCTCGCTAAAACTTTATAGATTTGGATTCCAAATAAGAGCGAAAAAGGGACACGTACATAAAAACAGCAATAAGAAATAATATATATGATAAAGGAACAGAAAAAGGATATCTGCATTTCCTAAGTAAGAAATAAGAACTATTTGAGCACCCAGCTTTTGACCGAATAAAATTCCAGAAAGCTTTAGTGTTTGATTAAATGTCAGATTCGTAGCGATTGATAGAGTTATTGTATAAAAACTTGTTAGGTTCATAAACGCAGGCATGAAATTTAGATATTGCTCCTTAGGCGTGAATAAATTAATTAAACTCGTGGTACTTTTAGTTATTAAAATTTCGGAATTATTATTTCTACAGTAACTAAATGACCTTTAACTAATTTGTACGAAAATAGTACCACGCCAACTTCTTACTTTTGCCTATAGCTCGTATGGGTACGTTATACTGTGCAGCAAAAGCAAGCAACAGTGTCTGTTGCTAAAAATAGTACAAAAATGTATGTATGTATATGCCATAAAAAATGCACACAAATATAAGCGTTTACGTCGATGACGTAGCGACGGCAACACAACAGCAACTACTACAAGAAAAATGTGAAAAAGTATCGAGAGATGTAACGACGCAGATTGTGTGATTTCCATAATAAATAGCAGTGCTTATGTTGTTGCGGTAAAGCCGACCTTCCGGTTAGCCGCGCACGACCAAGCGTCACACTAACGTAAGCAGAGAGCGACATACTCGTATAAAAGCGCACAGCTGCTCCCCCATTATTGCAAAGGAATGGTTGGTATGCAGACGACATACTCGTTCGAGGATAAAACAAGTGAGAAATGGAACAACGAAATGTTATACCAAATGAAGAGCGCCATGGGCTAATGTATAACAGCGGTGGAGCATGCAAAGCGGGCTGATAGCAAAAGAAAAAAAAGAAACAACAACATGAAGAGGTGTTAATCCATAGTTGTGGCGATGCCAACAACGACGACTGCTTGAAACTGCGTGTGTGTGCGTGTGTTGGACTCGTGTACGTTGGCTGAACGACCTTCTCTTAAATTTTCGCATGGCTGGAAGTTGATTTTTAATGAGAGGGCTTTAATGGCATTTGTTGTGGAATTTGTTAAAATTTTATGTGATCTAAAATTAATTATGAGCATAAACATTATATAGGCACGCTTTAAAGTATTTAAGGCATTTCAAACAATTGTGGATATTATTATTTTAAAGCCTACAAAGAAAAAACAAACAAAGAAAATGTTATACCTAAGTTGACAAAATTAATAAATGTTTTAATTATGAAATATATTTTTTTGATTAATGGTTTTATATACGTTAAGCACTTCAATATTATTTAAGAATCGTCATGAATTGTTAAAAGCAATTAATGGCTCTGTATTAAAGTTTTTCAGTGGTATTTATGTAAATATAATTACATACTTACATATGTATGTATAAATGTTTGTTATAGCCACTCGTATCAGAAAAGCTGTCGGTGTTTGTTTGAGTATCCATTCCTAAACTTTATAAGTGGATAGCAATCTGTGAATACAAATATTGCTCGAATTACAAGTACACCATATACAAATTTTCCCTCTTGATATGTACAGAGTTGCCAATGTGGTGCATTTTAAACATAATTCTCTTCGGTTTGTTTACATTTACCGTA
>JARSSU010024025.1:0-25318 GCA_029619165.1 Eurosta solidaginis | reverse complement strand
TGCGTCTCCCTGGGAAGTCTGCTTTCTTCTACTGCATATTTTGGGTATTATACTCTGAAAACGGGCCTTACCTGGACATTTATTGACACAGAACTTTGGCAACTCATTGTGGATGAGGCTGGGGACCTGTTTACAAACAGCTGAGTTACTGTGTGCCATGTTTCTTCATAGGGCTTGCGGAGATGACTTCTTACGATTCTTGGGTGGGTGGCTCTTCAATCAATATCCCAATATTTATAAATGTAAGGCGCGATAACCTCCGAAGAGATCTAAGGCCGAGCTTCTCTTCCAATTTGCGTCGTGCTCCTCTTGATTTTCCCTACAAATTGGCCGGACGGGACCTACATGTTTTATGCCGACTCCGAACTGCATCTGCAAGGCAGATGAGTTTTCACTGAGAGCTTTTCATGGCAGAAATACACCCGGAGCTCTTGCTAAACACTGCCGAGGGGTGACCCCGCTTAGAAAAATTGTGTTCTAATTTAAAAACCTTATTTCTAAAATTTTGATGTTGCTTTGCCCGACGTGCGAACCCAGCGCATACGGTGTAGTAGGCGGAGCACGCTACCATCACACCACGGTGGGCGCCCAATGTTTTTGTGTGCCGAATATTCGGCATCGCGACGACGTGGATGTCCAATATTATCGACATTTGCCACGTCCACATCGTAAATAAGTTCAAAGAGTATTTAGTTATTGATATACCGCGCTGCCTCACCACTTAGCCGAACTATAAGAAATTGAATGAAGCCACCTCGCCGCCCTCCATAGACGTAATACAGCTGGGTTCGTTCAGGATATTAAGTTTAACTATAAGAACCCCCATTGAAGGTCCGCTGTTAATACTCAAATTACATGAAAAGATGACTTTATAAAAAAAAACGGATGATTCCCCTGAGCCCCGATATGTACAAAGTGGGAATAAAAATAATTTTGTCAAAAAGTATTTCAGTGTCACTTCGGGTTAGTTCAAACATTTCCTGACAGCCCTTTATCAGAAGAAGCTGCCGTTGTTTCTGTATCCGCAAAAACTCTATCTGCAGGTCAAGAGGAGTGTTGCGAATGTGAATAGTCTTTCTCTTGATATGCATCCTTTGTGCTTTAAAACTGGCACTAGGCTGACTGTTTGCCATTCGCCAGAATAATTCCTAATCCTACCATCTAGCCTGGACCCCTCCGCCAACAAGTTTATCGGCGAATGGAGCAAAAGGGGCGGAAGCCGTCGATTCCGGTTAGAATGCAGGAGTGTGTAACGAATCTTATTGCCGTTTCAACTGCAGCATACAGATTGAAAACCTTTGCAAGCACGGATGCAAGAACCATGTCTGATGATGGCGGAGGATGTGCTGCTTCGATAATATAGCTCCTATTTTGTCCTCTTTTCCTCAATCAATTGGGTATCATGCACATTTTACCCACTGTGTTTTTATGTTTATAATTTTAGTACACCCTGTATTGAAAGGTTTGTTCGTGCCTTTAAGTGGTAAATTGTTTATTATCTAGTTTGGATTGTCTGGACTTGGGGCACTGCTACCGTTAAGTTACCCATCGCTACTCAACTATTTACTCACACTGACTGTATACATATATATAATTTTACACGCACACACACAAGCATACATGCCAGCAATCAACATTGGATATTGGATTTGTAGGTGCCCTGTTGGTTTATGAATTAAATGGAGTCAAATTGGAAAATTACACCCACTTTAATGCCGGCGCAAATTGTATACAACTACAAACATATCTATATTATACATATTCGCATATTAGGGTGGGTCTTAAAAATCAAATGAATGAATTAGTCTAGTGAAACACTAAATAATTTTGGTCTCGATTTGGGACGGTTAAGGTGTGTCTTCATGTGTAGTCAGAACTTTTGTGCATCACTTCTTAACCGTCCAAAAGCGAAAAAAAAACAAGTAAGGAAGGCTAAGTTCGGGTGCAACCGAACATTACATACTCAGTTGAGAGCTATGGAGACAAAATAAGGGAAATCACCATGTAGGGAAATGGACCTAGGGTAACCCTGGAATGTGGTTGTATGACATGTGTATCAAATGGAAGGTATTAAAGAGTATTTTAAGAGAGAGTAGGCCATAGTTCTATTGATGGACGCCATTTAGGGATATCGCCATAAAGGTGGACCAGGGCTGACTCTAGAATTTGTTTGTACGATATGGGTATCAAATGAAAGGTGTTACTGAGCATTTAAGAGGGAGTGGGCCTTAGGTCTATCGGTGGACGCCTTTTCGAGATATCGCCATTAAGGTGGACTAGGGGTGACTCTAGAATGTGTTTGTACGATATGGGTATCAAATGAAAGGTGGTAATGAGTATTTTAAAAGGGAATGGGCTTTAGTTCTATAGGTGAACGCCTTTTCGAGAAATCGCCATAAAGGTGGACCAGGGGTGACTCTAGAATATGTTTGTACGATATGGGTATCGAATGAAAGCTGTTAATGAGTATTTTGAAAAGGAGTGATCATTAGTTCCATAGGTCGACGCCGTTTCGAGATATCGCCTTATCAAACGAAAGGTGTTACTGAGCATTTTAAGAGGGAGTGGGCATGAGGTCTATAGGTGGACGCCTTTTCGAGATATCGTCATTAGGGTGGGCAGGGGTGACTCTAGAATGTGTTTGTACGATATGGGTATCAAACGAAAGGTGTTACTGAGCATTTTAAGAGGGAGTGGGCATTCGGTCTATAGGTGGACGCCTTTTCGAGATATCGCCATTAGGGTGGGCCAGAGGTGACTCTAGAATGTGTTTGTACGATATGGGTATCAAATGAAAGGTGGTAATGAGTATTTTAAAAGGGAGTAATCCTTAGTTCAATAGGTGGTCGCCTTTTCGAGATATCGCCATAAAGGTGGACAAGGGTGACTCTAGAATGTTTGTACGATATGGGTATCAAACGAAAGGTGTTACTGAGCATTTCAAGAGGGAGTGGGCATTAGGTCTATAGGTGGACGCCTTTTCGAGATATCGCCATTAAGGTGGGCCAGGGGTGACTCTAGAATGTTTGTACGATATGGGTATGAAACGAAAGGTGTTACTGAGCATTTAAGAGGGAGTGGACATTAGGTCTATAGGTGGACGCCTTTTCGAGATATCGCCATTAGGGTGGGCCAGGGGTGACTCTAGAATGTTTGTACGATATGGGTATCAAACGAAAGGTGTTACTGAGCATTTTAATAGGGAGTGGGCATTAGGTCTATAGGTGGACGCCTTTTCGAGATATCGCTATTAGGGTGGGCCAGGGGTGACTCTAGAATGTTTGTACGATATGGGTATCAAACGAAAGGTGTTACTGAGCATTTTAATAGGGGGTGGGCATTAGGTCTATAGGTGGACGCCTTTTCGAGATATCGCCATTAGGGTGGGCCAGGGGTGACTCTAGAATGTGTTTGTACGATATGGATATCAAATTAAAGGTATTAATGAGGGTTTTAAAAGCGAGTGGCCCTTAGATGTATATGTGAAGGCGTTCTCGGGATATCGACCAAAATGTGGACCAGGTGATCCAGAAAATCATCTGTCGGGTACTGCTAATTTATTTATATATGGAATACCACTAACAGTATTCCTGCCAAGATTCCAAGGGCTGTTGATTTCGCCTTGTAGAACTTTTTCATTTTCTTCTACTTAATATGGTAGGTGTCACACCCATTTTACAAAGTTTTTCCAAAGTTATATTTTGCGTCAATAAACCAATCCAGTTACAATGTTTCATCCCCTTTTTTCGTATTTGGTATAGAATTATGGCATTTTTTTATTTTTCGTAATTTTCGATATCGATAAAGTGGGCGTGGTTATGGTCGGATTTCGGCCATTTTTTATATCGAGATAAAGTGAGTTCAGATAAGTAAGTGTGCTAAGTTTAGTAAAGATATATCGATTTTTGCTCAAGTTATTGTGTTAACGGCCGAGCGGAAGGACAGACGGTGGACTGTGTATAAAAACTGGGCGTGGCTTCAACCGATTTCGCCCTTTTTCACAGAAAACAGTTACCGTCCTAGGAGCCAAGCCTCTACCAAATTTCACAAGGATTGGTTAATTTTTGTTCGACTTATGGCATTAAAAGCATCCTAGACAAATTAAATGAAAAAGGGCGGAGCCACGCCCATTTTGAAATTTTCTTTTATTTTTGTAATTTGTTGCACCACATCATTACTGGAGTTGAATGTTGGCATAATTTACTTATATGCTGTAAAGATATTAACTCTTCTTTTAAAATTTGATTTAAAAAAAATTTTTTTTAAAAAGTGGGCGTGGTCGGTCTCCGATTTTGCTAATTTTTATTAAGCAGACATAAAGTAATAAGGGTAATGTTCCCTGCCAAATTTCATCATGATATCTTTAACGACTGCCAAATTACAGCTTGCAAAACTTCTAAATTACCTTCATTTAAAAGTGGGCGGCGCCACGCCCAATGGCCAAAATTTTACTAGTTTTCTATTCTGCGTCATAAGCTCAACTCATCTACCAAGTTTCATCGCTTAATGCGTATTTGGTAATGAATTATCGCACTTTTTTGATTTTTCGAAATTTTCGATATCGAAAAATTGGGCGTGGTTATTGTCCGATATCGTTCATTTTAAATAGCGATCTGAGATGAGTGCCCAGGAACATATATACCAAATTTCATGAAGATACCTCAAAATTTACTCAAGTTATCGTGTTAACGGACAGACGGACGGACGGACGGACGACTGTGTATAAAAACTGGGCGTGGCATCAACCGATTTCGCCCATTTCACAGAAAACAGTTAACGTCGTAAAATCTACTCCCCTACCAAATTTCAAAGGATTGGTTAATTTTTGTTCGACTTATGGCGTTAAAAGTATCCTAGACAAATTAAATGAAAAAGGGCGGAGCCACGCCCATTTTGAAATTTTCTTTTATTTTTGTATTTTGTTGCACCATATCATTACTGGAGTTGAATGTTGACAGAATTTACTTATATACTGTAAAGATATTAAATTTTTTGTAAAAATTTTACTTTAAAAATAAAAGTGGGCGTGGTCCTTCCCCGATTTTGCTAATTTTTATTAGCGTACATATAGTAATAGTAGTAACGTTCCTGACAAATTTCATCATGATATCTTCAACGACTGCCAAATACACCTTGCAAAAGTTTTAAATTACCTTCTTTTAAAAGTGGGCGGTGCCACGCCCATTGTCCAAAATTTACTAATTTTCTATTCTGCGTCATAAATTCAACTCATCTACCAAGTTTCGTCGCTTATCGGTCTTTTGTAATGAATTATCGCACTTTTTCGGTTTTTCGAAATTTTCGATATCGAAAAAGTGGGCGTGGTTATAGTCCGATATCGTTCATTTTAAATAGCGATCTGAGATGAGTGCTCAGGAACCTACATACCAATTTCATCAAGATACCTCAAAATTTACTCAAGTTATCGTGTTAACGGAGCGGACGGACGGACATGGCTCAATCAAATTTTTTTTCGATCCTGATTATTTTGATATATGGAAGTCTATATCTATCTCGATTCCTTTATATATGTACAACCAACCGTTATCCAATCAAACTTAATATACTCTGTGAGCTCTGCTCAACTGAGTATAAAAATATATATATATATATATATATATATAATATATATATATATATCTTTGAGAGTTTTATTATTGTTTGATTGAGTGAGATTGAAAATCGGTCAGATAATTATTTTGAGGATCACCCTTATGCATATAGTATATATGTACAAACATAATTTACACGGCATTGTTTCGCTGCGTTTTGCGGGTTCATTAAACGTTCGTGACTATGGCGAATGTCTAAGAAGTGATTTTATTAACTAAGAAACACATGACTTAAATTCTTAACAATGACAAAATTAAGAAAAATGCAAGTTTAAGTTTTTTTAAATTTAAGTCATCTTCAATCTCTATGGTGACAATGTGGGTGATTATTGCACAGCGAATCAAAGCCCCTCGATTTCATTGCCTAGCATATCTTACGTGGATAGATAGAAATGATTCGGCATAGAAGGGATTTTTATCGACACCCGATTTTGAAAGCAGAAGGAAGGGTTAGTCGCAACTGAGTCTAATGAGCACTCTAAAAGTGACTTGGTATAAGGTTCACTCGTTTCTAATCAGTGCCTACTTGTTTCGCTGATTCATTGATATGTCTCTTCCATTGACCTTTATGCAAGGCTGGGCTCCACTATCTTCATTTTAATGCCACTCACTTCTACAGGCCCTACAGAGTAAGGATGGTCCAAGACATAAAGTTCTCATAAAATTGAAATCTCATCAACAACAATGTAGCGAAACGAGAAAGTCTGTCGTTTCGCTGTAAGTTGGTGCTCGTCGCCAAAATTTTAGAATATAGCCGCGATTAACTCCTTGAGCAGCTTCGATGTTATCGTTTCTGATTCAATAGAACTTAGTTACCCCGTTCCTTTCTTCGAGTCTGTGATACCTCGCACACCTGAAAACTTGGTAGTGAACCGAGCTTGCGCAATCTAGGATATACACAAACAACAAAGAAAATTGAAGTAATTGAAGAATTGCATCAGTTTCTATTTCCAACCCGAAGATATTTTAGGTCATCATTATCGTCATTAATTGACTTTTAACCATTTAAGCGAAAAAGAAAAGGAGGGAAAGAAAGAAAGAATTAGAAGTCAAACCCGAAGCCGAAACCGAAACCGTACGGTGTGTTATCAAGTTGTTATCAGTTTGTTATTGCCGGGTTATAGATGTGTTTTCCATAACTTATCGACGAGTTATCGGTTTGCTATAGGTGTCTTATACATAGACAAGGTGTGGACGAATAATATGTTTGCTAATAAAGTGTTATTGTTTTTCATCGCTAACAATATTTTCGTTGAGTTGTGGATTTTATATCAGCAAATTATCGGTTTGCTATAGAAAAGTTATCGATTTTTTATAGAAAAGCTATGGATTGTATATCGAAATTGTATCGATTATTTATTGAAGAGTTATCTATTTGTCATAAAAACCTTATCAATTTGTTATCAAAAGTGATCAATACATTATCGAAAAGCTAACGATTATTTGTCAAAAAATTATCGATATCGCTCAAAAAATTAATGACTGTGTATGAAAGTTACAAATATGTTAGAGCAAAGTTATCGTTTTAACATCGGAAAGCCATCAATCATTTATCAAGTTATTTCAATCAATTTGTTAGCGAAAAGTTATCTACTTCTTTTGGGTCTCACCAACGCGCTATCGTCGATTAATCGCTTGTAACAGATACAGATAAAAGTTCAATATAAAATCGATGACACATCTAAAACGTGTCTGTAACAAGCAGACAATCAACCGATAACTTAATGATAATAATAATTCCATTTCGATAACAAGTCGATAATAAAACCACAACTTATGGGTGTCGGTTGCTTCCCATAAGTAGCCGATGAAGCTCTTCTCCAAAAGTCAGAACATATTTTTAAATATCTCTTGTGGTGGTTTAACTTCAACCTCAGGGCGAGCTCAAATTAAATTTTAAGCATTTGTTTTCTAGACCTGTACCTATATATATGTTTACATCGCACTTTCCGAGTACTTGGTACTCACGCCTTTTTGTTTGCTTATTTTTAACTACCTCAATATTTTCTCGGAACTATTTATAGCACTTCTCGAAAGTAATGTCAGAGCAGCTGTTGGTGTTATTGTAGGATGTATGAAATGTTTCAAGATTATTATAGATATAAATTGTTGCGAGAATTTCTGTTATGTTTTCGGAACTATTTTTGGGATAGTTGCAAAATGACACCGAAGGTTAGGTTAGATTGAACTGGCCGGTCCATGAGGCCCTCATAGACTGAATGAGTCCGTAGTGTTACCAGAAGTTTGTTTTAAAGACCCAACTAAAAACCCTTTCAAAAACCATGACCTATGTTTTAAAATAACTTCGTCCTCTTGGCATATAATAGAAGCTTTCTAGAACTTAAGCCACTTGCTGCTTCTAGATCTGACAGCTGTATCACTCCTAGTAGCTGGAGTCTTAGCCTGGCAAGCGCAGGGAATGAGCACAGAACATGCTCGATCGTTTCCTACTTCAACCCGCACTTCCTACATATGTTATCACTGACCAAGCCTAATTTAAAGTCATGTGACGCCAGAAGGCAGTCCAGTCCAGTCCAGTCAGAATACCCGTCGTGAGCCTACAGTCCTCTCTTTTTAATGAGAGGAGTAACTTTGTTAGTCTAAGGTTGTAAGACATACACACAATCTTCGACACTTTACAGCCCCGTGCTTGAGGCCACGACCTTTCTCGCTTTCTCTTAATCTCGCCCAAGCTTCAAGGGATGCGCCCTTTTTAGCTAGTTGATCTGATTTTTCATTCCCATCTATTTTCATATGCCCTGGGACCTAATATAGATGTATGCTTCTCCCTGTCCCGATTCTCTCCGGAGACTGCTTACACTCTAACATGCATTTAGATGTTGTGCTATGCGAGATTATTACCTTAATCGCTGCTTGACTGTCAATATAAAAGTTAACACGTTGCAGCTTAAGCTATTCTCTTTCAGTGTTTCTAATGCTTTGGTTACGGCTAATATTTCCGCTGGAAAAGCGCTACAGTAATCGTGTAGCCTGTAGGATCTGTTTATTTCCAGATCAGCACAGTATACCGCAGATCCTACTCCTTCCACTATTTTGGAACCATCTGTGTACACATGTATCACCTCGTTCGCCATTTGAGCACCCTTGCGCCAACCGTCCACCTCTATTGTGGCCTTAAGATCGCCCTCGAAGCACAGATAGGGAATCAGGTAGTCTGTTCGTCTTGTGATTGATGACGCTATACTACTATGGCCGTATGGTCTGCGCTCAAGCTGCCCCGAGGCACCAAGCCTGGTTGCAGTTGTTAACGCTATGTTCTTTGCTACGAGGTCTACAGGTAGAATGTGCAAAATGGCATACACTACAGGCGTCGGGGTTGTTTTCAGGGCTCCCGTAATGCTAAGCATTGATAGTCTCCATACCGCCTCTAATTTTTTGAGGTAGGTTGTTTTTTTTTGCGTGGCTTTTCACCAAACAAGAACTCCATAGTATAGAATACGGTTTACAATCGCTGCAAAAACCTAATAAGGAAGAGAGGGCGATAAGCACCACGTACACCCCAGCATTCTTTAGCATGCATGAAGTGCCGTTGAGGCCTTCTTCACCCTCTCCTCCACGTTGAGCTTCCATGCCAGCTTGCTGTTTAGGATGATTCTTAGATATATTGTGCAAGATTTCTCCTGTAGGGTCCCCCTCCTAACTTAGGCCTGATACCGAAAGTAATAACAACATCTCTTCCAAATAGTTCCGAAAACAACCGCAGTTAATCTTATGCTGGCCCGCAAATTGGTGCCACAAATAGTTCTGTTATATACCCGATATGATCTCATGCAATTGCTTACTAGATATAAACACATTTGGTTATAAATAAACCTCTTTTTTACCTTTATATTTTTATTGGCTAGAAACCCTGTAGGAAAAGAAGTTAACTTGGCTTCCAGAAATAAAAACGTTCACTATTATATGATTGTTTTCTGTGGAAATGACTGAAAAGGGTCATGATATTCATAAGTTGGTCCTTAACAGTCAAAGCGATTTTAGCCTTTTCGTCACAAGTCACACCAGCTATCCTTGCTTAAAGATAATCGACGTTAATTGAGTGCAGGAGTGGAGGTCAAGTCTTCCTCCACCTGCCTCTCACAGCTCTGTGAAGGTCTGCTCCTTGCTTTGCTCCTAGCTGCGGCGTCGATTGAAATACTTTCCTGACCAGAACGTTTTCGTCCATTCGCAAACCCTACCTAGCCAGCGAAGCAGGTGAACTATCTGCATATCTGCACCAAGCCCGCCATCGGCATGACGGAGAGGATCATAATTCTTCCGGAGACCTTTTCTCTCCAAGACTCCAACAGCCATTTTCTCTTCTCTCAACCGTCCATGATTCCGAGCCATACATCACGACAGGTATGATGAGTGTCTTGTCGATTATAAAATAGGTCAGAGGTGGTTATTTTTGCATTACTTATCAACTAATGATTAATGAACAGTCGGATTCCAGGGATTCTCAAGCGCAATATAAAGCTTTACGACATCTTCTCCAAAGTGCGAACCTCACCTACTTGAGGTGAATCTAGCTAAATATACGAAATTCTTATAAACATATATAGCATACAAGGCAATGGCGACTCCAAGTTTCTCACCGACAAGTGGGCGTATGGGCGGGCTATTACCTCAGTGATACTAGTTACCGGAACGTTTAGGATCTATACCCGTAAAAGGACCATCAACACTGTTAACGCCGATAATACTCCCATAAACCTTGTGTTTATCGTTAAAAGAATAACAGCAACAACACTAACATGAACATTTGGCTTTTACTGAAGTGGTCATGGAGATAAGTGCAGTTTCGTTGCCGGAGTCGTATGGAAAAGGATGCCTTTTGAATGTATGTGTTAGTTTCGCCTATGCTTCAATGAAAGATAAAGACAATGTGGAGGAAAGATTCTACGACCGGCCGACATGTGTACTTCGGTGACTTTGTAGCCAGTGTGAATGTATAAGTTATATTTGTCTCCACAGTCGGAAAGAAGAAGCCAAACCTAATGTTTCGAGGCTGAACGACTTTGCCGACACATGAAATATGTTAACATCTAATCATGAGATAATATCATAAAGAGGCTATAATGCAGTGCCGTGATCGAAAAACCTGCAACCAGATCAACAGAAGTTCGATTGACAGACTAAGCGTTTTAGCGAGATGATGACTCAAGGTCCTAACAACGTTTAATATATCTATTGCTTCGAAGCTTAAATCTGTGAGCGCCTTGTGAGGTTAAAAGTTTCTTGAAAATCTGCGTAAGTTTCCGCTTTATTATCGGTGTGTTTTCGACGAGTTAGGGATTTGTTATTGAGGAATTATAAGCTGGCTATCAATAAGAAAGGCTTCCGATCAGTTGTAGATTTTTTATCGACTAATTATCGGGTTGTTTTCAAAAAGTTATCGGAAAATGTTTGATTATTTCTCAAAAAGTCATGAAATGTTATCGATTTGCTGTCGGAGCTACCCATTTGTTATCGGTGTTATCGAATTGTTGTAGAAAAAATTCGATTTGTTCTTACAATATACCCGCGGTAGATGTGCCGTCGTAAGAGGCGACTAAAATACCAAATTGATTCAAGGGGTCGTGTAGTGCAACCCTTTCAAGGGGTTGCCAGCGCAATATATAGCTTCTCCAACCCAATTGTCAACTCCCCTACCTCTGGCGGATCCTGTTTCTCTAACAGCCGAGTCTCTTCGACCCCAAGTTTCTTATGAATGAAAGGGGTGGGAGGCCGATATGGCTTAAAATGTTTCATGTGGTCGTACCACGTGCTTGTTACCGGAACGTACCGGATCTGTATCTGGCAAAGGACCATTAACATCGATAACACTCCCCAAGGCCATCGGGAAGTGCTCTTATCGCTACAACAACAAGAACGACAACATTTGTCCTCATGAAGCTATTTATTTGTTATCGAGAAGTTTTCGATTAATTATCCAAAAGTTATTTATTGTTCATCGAAAAACAGATGATAAGTTATCAAAAGCTTATCGATTTGCTATAACAAAGTAATCGATTTGCTATCGAAAATTTATCGATTTTTTACTTCTGTGATATCGATTTATTATCGATGACTCATCCGTTTGTTCTGATACATATACCAATAAAATTTTATATGAATTCGATGACACATCTCCAACACGTCAAAAATAGTCGATAATTTCGCTTTTTATATTAGGGCGATAAAAAAACAATAATTTGTCAGCACGAGTTGTTCACAAAGCACTTTTAAACAGCCTGATTTTGTTTTTTTTCTGTTAAATTTACGTTGTTTTGGTTCAAACTAGTAACTATAGATAACGTAATGCAGACAATTTCCACCGCTTAAGTTTTCGCCGTGTCGAAGAGATTGAGGGGGTACTAGTAATGGTTCCGAATGCACCAGAATTGCATCAGTTCAGAACTAGACATTTGCCCTACGGTTAGTACTCATGATTTTTTTTTATTTTATAAAAAGCTTAAATAAAAAAAATATTTTTTACGCTCAAATATGGTGTTGTCCAAACAATGCTGAGATACATATTCAGATAGTTTAATCCGAAAGACAAATTATGAGCAAATAATCCAACTTAATTAAGTGCGTCATTTTGATGTTTGCGAATTCTTTTATAGCAATTTTTAATATGCTTTATCTTAAATACATATGTACAGTATATTCGCATGAGCAATGCTTGAACTTTGATCCACATAATTGAATATTTCATTTTATATGCATAAAGCTTAGCCATAAGCATTGGGGGAGAGCGTTGCATTTTGTGTAAGGTTTGCGTTCAAGAATTTCAAATTAGTGGGTGGTTGGCGGCAACTTTCAATAACTGTCAAATTAATAAAAAATTTTAATAAAGAGAATTTAATAAACGTAAATGTTGACATTGGATATGTACAGCGTGCGTGCATGCATCATATATTCTTTATTTTTTTCAATTTAGGAAGCCAAAGTTATTAATTGAATTAAAAACGCTGATTAGGCTACTATCGATGGCGAGAGTACTCCCGCAATCTTTTGAGAATAATTAAATTAACCGAGAGTTGGAAGTTGTGCATTTTTTATTATTTAAACTTTGAATATTTTTTTGTCTGTAGAGGACACTTAGAAGTATATTAACAGATAATACATACTACTTATTTATGATTGTGTTATGTGAGGCTGGAAAAACATGATTTATACACTGAGTGTGCGCCTCGAAAATTAGTGAGTATAACGTTTTTACCGTTGGGACGGTTGCTTTAAAACAGAGATGCGCAGCACAGCTTCGAAGCCAATGACAACATATTTTGTAGTAGTATGTGTGTATAGTATGCTCTATAGCGCAAAAAAGTTTCAGCATGGGCTTTGCGCCTGAGATAGTTACCGCATGAAGTACAAGCGAGACTCACTTATGAATAGATGTTGCGGCGAATAATGACATTTTGATACATCAGATACAACTATTTGAGAAGGCTGTTCGTGAAAAGTCTAGACCCTGGGATAAATAGGTGAACGGGGCAGCTGAGAGTATAAAAGAAGCGAAAGCTGAGGGACTACCTCAGTCTGATTTTAATACGCTATAAGTAAAGTCCTCGAGTAGTTTAATTGTTAGGTATTACTAGTAGTAGTAAAGTTTTAAACAAAGGAAATTTTGCTAAACTGAATATTTGAGTTATTTATTCGACAGTTCAGCGATTCGTAAGATTACAGAAGGCGCAAAATAATCAAGAATTTCTTCTGAAGTTCGCTACAATATGAAACATTTATACGCTCGACCTCAAACTACAGCTAATTTGTTCATTTAATGGTTAAAAATTGTTTATTTGTTTGCAGAAAAAGGCCCAGACCCTATAAGAAAGTGTGTTACTAGCGAGACAGGTTTCTGGTTCAGAATTAAACCTTAGGTACCAAATAAGTACTAATTCGATAGCAACTAGATCTTTTCTAGGCCAAAAAATCGACAGTGCTGGTATTTTTGTTTCATATTTAACATTTATTTATAAATTTGCTATTTACAAAACACGGCTACCAGCTGGAAGCAGTTGCGAATATGGGTATGCCTTTCTTCTCTGCACTTTAAAGTATTTCCCTTACGTAAAATCCAAGCAGTTTGGAAGCAGAGGAAAGGGCAGACCTCCACTGAGCTGAGAGAGGTAGGTGGAGACAAACTTGATCTACCTTGTTGCTTCCAATTGGCTTCAAGTATCGCGAAACAGGAATAGCTGGCTTGACTTGTTACGACCAAAATTGCATAGGCGGTTAGGCGGCATTGCATATAGGCAAGCAAATTGACAGGAAAGCGATAACGAGTTAGCAGCACTCCGGTTAGGAATAGAAAACTTTTTCATAACAAATCCATTATTTTTCTATATCAAATCGATCACTTTAAAATGATAATAAATTTGAATAATTTTCTTCCGATCAGTATGTCATATGTGGAGATTAAGTTCCCTTTGAGCTATTCTGATCTATTTCGTTATAGCGCCGTAAGGTGGAATAAACCTTGTTTTTATTCGCACTAAAACGAAATAGATCAGAATAGGTTAAAGGAAACTTGATAATAAATTTGTTTAGCTCTGATATTAATTCTACAAATTTTCTACAATAAATCGATAACACTCCGATAAAAATTCGAAAGCACTATATGACAAACCAATAAGTAATTGGCAACTTCCCCGGTTACAAATCGATAACTTTTCTATACCAAATTGATAACACGCCGTTAAAAAGTTATCAATACTTCGATAAGGAATCGGTACCTTTTCTATACCAAGTCAATTACTTTCTGATAACAAACCGAAAACAAATCGATAATAAATTGGTATCACTACGAATATATTTCGATAACTTTTTGAAAAAAAATCGATAGGTTTTAAAATAAACGACAGTGTTGACTCATACCATTCCAAGGTACTTATTACGTCTACACTTACATTCTGTATTTCCTCATACAGCATACCACTCCCAAACATTACGCTTACACTAACACTTACGCTTACATTCTGGTTTCCCCCCAATGTGAGCAGAGATGTTTTCAAAACAATAAATGTTTTAGAAAAAGTTTTTTCTAACATTTCTGCTACCCCAGAGGGTTCGGGGACTTAGAATATCCCCGCGGTAGGTATGCCTGTCATAAGAGGGGACTAAAATACCAAATTGATTCAATGGGCTGTGTAGCGCAAAACTCTCAATGGGTTGCCAGTGCAATATATAGCTTCTCCAACTTAATTGTCAACCTCACCTCTGGCTCTGGCGACCTCGAACTCCTGGTGGATCTAGGATGTGGGAGGGTGGGATGGCCTAGGAGGTTGCATGTGGTCATACAAAATCGTTCCCGAGATGGTCGGGCTAGTACCCTAATGGTGCTTGTTACCAGAACGTTCCAGACCTGCATCCGGCAAAGGACCATCAACATCGATAACACTCCCCAAGGCCTTCCGGGAGTGTCCTTATGACTACATAAAAGAAAAAAAAACCATATTTCGCTATTAAAATCGTCTTATCAAAGAATAAAATTTGTTAATTAAGAAGACACTCATTAGCGATATAACAACTAGGGGTCCTATCAATTGGCATACAAACGGAAAAAAAACTAAATTTAAACTGGAGAAGTGCGGCCTAAATCCCTTTGCAAATAAGTTTTTTGTTGTTATTGTTATCTATTATCAATAACAAAGTTATTTATATGAAACAACTGATGCATAGTTATAAGGGTCACCTCACAAATACTCAACCATGTGATCAAGAGTTATCAGGTGTTAATAAATATCTCGGAATATAATCGCACATTATTCGTGATTTATTGTTGCACTGCTTTTAAAATTGTTGTGTTCCCGATTCCATTGAATTGGTTATATTTTTTTCCTATAACCGTGATTTGCTACCTAAATTAACTAGTTGGCAACTAGTTTACACCTTGTGCACTTTGTCAAACGTAAAAATTTGTCACTAGCCATGACAGCTGTTTCAGCCGGTTAATTAATCGCAATTAATTATGCATGAATAAGCGTAGATGTATTATATATATGTAGGTATTTGCATATATGTTGTTATGTTTACGACGCATGTGCGCGGCGAGCCACTTAATGACGACAACACTGCTTACTAAGTATTTGCATGTGGAGGTGTTTAAACGATGCACTCATGTGATCACTAATTATCAAATCAAAAGTGAACGTTCAACATTACAGCGCTCAAAAAGAAGATTTCGTATGAAGATATGAATTGTATTCTGTATTTGTTTTTATAGTTAATATTAATTTTAACAGACAATTTGAATTACTGTTTTTGGCTGTTGTTTGGGTTTTTCTTGCCTATTTATAATTATAAAAAAAAAGTATTGATTAAAACAAGTAAGCAAAGCTAAGTTCGGGTGTAACCGAACATTACATACTCAGCTTAGAGCTTTGGAGACAAAATAAGGGAAAACCACCATTTAGGAAAATGAACCTAGGGTAACCCTGGAATGTGTTTGTATAACATATGATACCCATGGTTAAAGAGTATTTTAGAAGGGAGTGGGCCATAGTTCTATAGGTGGACGCCTTTTCGAGAAATCGCCATAATGGTGAACCGGGGGTGAATCTAGAATGTGTTTGTAAGATATGGGTATCAAATGAAAGGCGGTAATGAGTTTTTTAAAAGGGAGTCGGCCTTAGTTCTGTAGGTGGGGGTCTTTTCGAGATATCGCCATAAAGGTGGACCAGACGCGACTCTAGAATGCGTTTGTACGATATGGATATCAAATGAAAGGTGTTAAATATTACAAATACAAAAGGTGCTAAATATTAATTAAAAGGAGTGGGCCTTAGTTCTATAGGTGGGCGCCTTTTCGAGATATCGCCATAAGGGTGGACCGGGGGTGACTCTAGAATGTGTTTGTATAATATGTGTATGGACATTATTTACTTATACACTGTAAAGATATTAAATTTTTGTTAAAATTTGACTTTAAAAAATTTTTTTAAAGAGTGGGCGTGTTCGTCACCGATTTTGCTAATTCTTATTTAGAACACATGTAGTAATAGGAATAACGTTCGTGCCAAATTTCATCATGATATCTTCAACGACTGCCATATTACAGCTTGAAAAACTTTTAAATTACCTTCTTTTAAAAGTGGGCGTTGCCAACTCACCTACCAAGTTTCATCGCATTATCCGTTTTTGGTAATGAATTATCGCACTTTTTCGGGTTTTAGAAATATTCGATATCGAAAAAGTGGGCGTGGTTATAGTTTGATTTCATTCATTTTAAATAGCTATCTAAGATGAGTGCCCGGGAACTTGCATACCAAATTTCATCAAGATACCTCAAAATTTACTCAAGTTATCGTGTTTACGGACGGACGGGCTAAATGAATTTCTTTTTTCGCCCAGATCATTTTGATATATAGAAGTCTATATCTATCTCGATTAGTTTATACGTTTCAGAGTACCGTTATACGAACAAAATTAATATACCCTGTTGTGAGCTCTGCTCAGCTGAGTATAAAAACGGAGACAAGGGAAGGAAGGAAAAAGCAAATTTAAAGAATTTCAAAGGGAAGAAGAGGAGGGCGAAGGAGCAATATAATATGAAGCCTATAATGATCTGGGCAGTAACTACAATGTTCACAGATATCGTGGAAGAAATAAAAAGATAAATGGACCGAAACCAGAGAAGAATTTGAAAAAGAAAAGGATAAAGGGAGCGAGACCAGAGAAGAAACGGAAACCTTTAAGCCAAAGCGGAACCAAACTTGAAACAAATAACAAATCGACACCTTAAAAGAAAAAACCTTTAAGCTAGGCTTGAAGGCAAACCGCAATCGCAGACTGCAGTTAAACCAGAAGCGAATCCAAAGCGATATCCGATATCAACGCCGGACCGAAATCACAGGCGAGTCCGAAACCAAAATCAAATTCAGGAACGAAGACGAATCCGGATAAAAAGCAAGTCCGGAACCGGACCAAACCCGGAATCTAAACTAACATCAAAATCTTGAAACAAATCCAAACCAAAATCGATTGAAAAATAAGTGTTTTACAAGGTACTCATGAAGTTAAACCACAATAGCGATAAGACTGAAACCACAAAAGAAACTGAAACAGAACGAAATCTGAACCCTGTATGTGTGGCCGAAAACGGAAGGCAAACCGAAACTAAACCTCAAGCAAGGTGAAACCTGAAACGAAACCAAAAGCAGAAAAGCGATCAAACCCTGAACCTAAAGCTAGGCCGCAATTCTAAGGCTCTGCAATCGAAGCCTGGAGTGAAATTAGAAGCGAAGCCAGCGCCTTATCTGAAATCAAAACTGCACGAAATCACAGACGAGTTCGAAACCAAAATCAAATTCAGATACAGAGACTGATATCAAAACCGGAAAACAAAATGAAAGAAACCGATATAAAAATAGACGTCATAACTAAGCACTCGTGAAGTTCGATGAACAAACATACAGGTAAACGTATACAAAAATAATGTTTCTTTAATTAGCAAAATTTTGCTCAGTGGTTGAAGTTAAACACAACAGAGGCAGTTTTAGCAGAAATAATTGCAGGCTCATTGAAACGAAATTCGATGACTTCTTATCGGTAACAACCGATATCGACAATATATTGTATTTTTATTGGCTCATTAGTGAAAACGAAACTATCGTCGAGTTATGGGTATCTCATCGCCTTGTTGTCGACGAGTTACATATGTGTTATTGCTTTTATATTGAATTTTTATCGTTACCTCTTTAATAAGAAACTGATGAGTCATCGACCGATAACCGATCACCGATTACCGATAACAAAGTGTCAACTGTTCGATGACAAATCGATACATTTTGCTATAATATCAATAAAAAATCGAAAATTTTTCGATACCAAATCGATAACACGACGATAGCAAATTGGTTATACTCCGATAAATTTTTAATCGATAATCAGCAATTTTTCGCTAATAAATCAATAACTCATCGATAAAAAATCGATAACCTTTATTATCAATAGCTGCTTTGTAATATCATTATCATTAATTGGTGCTTAACCGCCTAAGGGATTTTGGCCGTTTCATAACAAATCACGCCAGCTACCTCTATTCGCGACGACTGACGCCAATTGGGAGCACCAAGGGATGTCAAGTTTTTTTTGCGCGCCTAGTGGAGGTCTCTCCCTTCCTCTGCATCCAAAATGCGGTGTTGACTGAAATACTTTCTTGGCCGGAGCGTCTTCGTCCATTCGCATAGCTTCTTCTAACCAGCGAAACTATTGGGTTTGTTTTCGCTGCACTATCGTCATATCTGCGTAAAGCTCATATAGGTCATCATTAAACCTCCTTAAATGCTCTTCGTTATGTGCTTATAACAATCGATAGCTCCTTCCTTTTCTTTCTTTTCCTTTCATGTCTTTACTTGTCTTGCCTTAGATTCGCAACCGTGACGATAGTCATCAGCATCGCTGTTATAGTCCATATCACTTGTAAACACCATGATTACACATTGAAAATTTTATTACTTAACATGAGTAATAAATATGTTACATTGTTTCCGTAATTTGTCTTGTTAGTGTTTTATTCAAATTAGAAGAATTTTCAAAATCAGACCTCTAGTAAGTATATGCGAAATAAGGCAACGAGTCCGGTCATCCCGATCCAGTATCCCAGGCCTCCCTGGCCATTTTCCCGTCCCGAAATCCCAGGATGGCATTTAAAAACAATCCCGGGGTTTTGGGATTTCTTCGGGATCGCACATTGTAAATTGACTTGCCATTTTGCTGAAAAGAAATCCCGAAATCCCCGTGATTTTTATACTCAGTTGAGCAGAGCTCACAGAGTATATTAAGTTTGATTGGATAACGGTTGGTTGTACAGGTATAAAGGAATAGAGATAGATATATACTTCCATATATCAAAATAATCAGGATCGAAAGAAAATTTGACTGAGCCATGTCCGTCCGTCCGTCCGTCCGTTAACACGATAACTTGATTAAATTTTGAGGTAAATAGATGAAATTTGGCATGTAGGTTCCTGAGCACTCATCTCAGATCGCTATTTAAAATGAACGAAATCGGACCATAACCACGCCCACTTTTTCGATATCGAAAATTTCGAAAAAACCGAAAAAGTGCGATAATTCATTACCAAAGAAAGCTAAAACGATGAAACTTGGTAGATGGGTTGACCTTACGACACAGAATAGAAAACTAGTAAATTTTGGACAATGGGCGTGGCACCTCCCCACTTTTAAAAGAAGGTAATTTAAAACTTTTGCAAGCTGTAATTTGGCAGTCGTTGAAGATATCATGATGAAATTTTGCAGGAACGTTACTATATGTACACTTAATAAAAATTAGCAAAATCGGAGAAGAACCACGCCCACTTTTAAAAAAAAATTTTTTTAAAGTAAAATTTTAACAAAAAATTTAATATCTTTACAGTATATAAGTAAATTATGTCAACATTCAACTCCAGTAATGATATGGTGCAACAAAATACAAAAATAAAAGAAAATTTCAAAATGGGCGTGGCTCCGCCCTTTTTCATTTAATTTGTCTAGGATACTTTTAATGCTATAATAGATTTTATGACGCTAACTGTTTTCTGTGAAAATGGGCGAAATCGGTTGAAGCCACGCCCAGTGTTTATACACAGTCGTCCGTCTGTCCTTCCGCATGGCCGTTAACATGATAACTTGAGCAAATTATGAGGTATCTTGATGAAATTTGGTATGTAGGTTCCTGGGCACTCATCTCAGATCGATATTTAAAATTAACGAAATCGCACCGTAACCACGCCCACTTTTTCGATATCGAAAATGCCATAATTCTATACCAAATACGAAAAGAGGGATGAAACATGGTAATTGGATTGGTTTATTGACGCGAAATATAACTTTAGAAAAGACTTTGTAAAATGGTTGTGACACCTACCATATTAAGTAGAAGAAAATGAAAAAGTTCTGCAGGGCGAAATAAAGAACCCTTGAAATCTTGGCAGGTATTACAGACATAAATAAATTAGCGGTATCCAACAGATAATGTTCTGGGTCACCCTAGTCCACATTTTGGTCGATATCTGGAAAACGCCTTCACATATACAACTACCACCACTCCCTTTTAAAGCTCTCATTAATACCTTTAATTTGATACCAATATCGTACAAACACATTCTAGAGTCACCCCTGGTCCACCTTTATGGCGATATCTCGAAAGGCGTCCACCTATAGAACTAAGCCCCACGTCCTTTTAAAATACTCATTAACACCTTTCATTTGATACCCATATCGTACAAACATATTCTAGAGTCACCCCTGGTCCACCTTTATGGCGATATCTCGAAAAGGCGACCACCTATAAAACGAGGGCCCACTCTCTTTTAAAAATACTCATTAACACCTTTCATTTGATACCCATATCGTACAAACAAAGTCTAGAGTCACCCCTGGTCCACCTTTATTGCGACACCTCGAAAAAGCGTCCACCTATAGAACTAAAGCCCACACCCTTTTAAAATACTCATTAACACCTTTCGTTTGATACCCATATTATACAAACGTATTCTAGAGTCACCCCTCCTGGTCCACCTTAGTGGCGATATCTCGAAAAGGCGACCACCTATACAACTACCACCACTCACTTTTAAACCCCTCATTAAGACGTTAAATTTGATACCCATATCGTACAAACACATTATAGAGTCACCCCTCGTCCACCTTATGGCGATATTTCGAGACAGCGTCCACCTATAGAACTAAGCCCACTCCCTTTTAAAATACTCATTAATACCTTTCGTCTGATACCCATATTGTACAACAAATCCTAGGGTCACCCCTGCTCCACCTTTATGGAGATATCTCGAAACGGCGTCGACCTATGGAACTAAGGGTTACTCCCTTTTAAAATACTCATTAACACCTTTCATTTGATACCCATATCGTACAAACAAATTCTAGAGTCAACCCTGATCCATCTTTATGGCGATATCCCTAAATGGCGTCCACCTATAGAACTATGGTCCCACTCCCTCATAAATACTCTTTAATGCCTTTCATTTGATACACATGTCATACAAACACATTCCAGGGTTTCCCTCGGTTCATTTTCCTACATGGTTATTTTCCCTTATGTTGTCACCATAGCTCTCAACTGAGTATGTAATGTTCGGTTACACCCGAACTTAACCTTCCTTACTTGTTTTTAAATGTAATCCAGGAATTTCGTTCGGGATTTCTTGGGGATCGCGTATTACAAATTCAAATAAATATACCAAGATTCCGGGACTGTCATTTTCAAATCCCGAAATCCCGGGACTACAACTGATCTTCGGATTCGATGCCTTAATATGAAATGTGTTTATAGCCCCACGTGAATGAAAGAATGAAATTGGTATTACAATTTTTATTAGAGTTTTTCACTTATAAATTACCATACGTATTTTATATTGTACAAATATATGTATACTTGCATCTAAATAAGCTAAGGGAAGTATGACAGGATAAAGATGAAAATAAAAAATTTAAAATGATTGCCGTAACTAATTCCATTCGTGAAATACTGACGGTCATAAAACATGTATTATTCATTGACATACGTAGATATATGCAAAATATTTTACAACATTTATCTAGATTAAATCTGGCTGTAAATGGAAACATTTTAATTTGATTTCATTTCATTTATTTATTGACAGTATTATCACAATAAGATCTTGTATGATCTTTTATAGTGCAACAATGGTTACATATTAATGGGTATAATTTTTAAAACTTAAAACTTAGAAATGTATATATTATTCCGTATACAATTTTAAAAACATGTAAGCATGTAAGAATAAAAGTAATAACAGTAGTAATATATAAGTTTAACAAGAATTGCGACAAGGACATTTACCAAGAATGATTAACTAGAATATCAGTAGCTAAACTCGATCTAATTGTATATACTTACCAAAGAAAGAAAATATATAACATTCTTAAGGTTGTTCCACTTAAGCTATTGCGAACCGAGTTGGGGGATAGAGTCCAAATGCGAATAGCATTGACAAGGAAAATCTTGCAGAATTTAGATAATTGTAGCTGGGCACGATCAAATAATTTATGCGAGCAGATCTAGAGAATATTAGCTTGTTATATAAAAAGTAGGCATTTATCAGCAATCACACGACACAGAAATATACAGTTCTTGCCTTAAGATACTCAGATATTTCACAACCCAAGCGACTCGTTCGTCACGCAGATATATGATCATATTTAGCCAACCCGAAGACATACCGCGTGACATGATTAAAGGCGACATCAATCATGTGCCGTTTTGAATCTAATTTGCGTATATGGGGTATTCTATCCCATTTCGACAATTTTGAACCGACCCCTTTAGAATTGGCTGAAAGTTTTTCTTCTTTTTCTAGCTTACGAAAGAGGCTTTTTCAGAAGTTTTTCAAATTTTTTCATCCAACTCAAAAAAAGTTATGAATTTTAAAAAAACACCGTTTTTGTTTTCAATGCTATAACTTTTTCAAAAATTTACCGTTTGGGATCTTTTTTTTTAAATTTGTTTTTAAATGTACTTTTTCGGAAAAAATCAAAAAATTTTTAAAGTTTTTTTTTGTAATTTTTCAGTTTTTCGAGATTTTTCGAATTTCGCCCTTTTTTTCCTCATAAAAAACTTCAATCAATTCTGCAATCATCCCCACTAATCCCGGAGGGGCCGAGATTTTTTTTATTACATTGAAAAAAAACTTTAAACATTTTTTTTGTATTTTTCGAAAAGTACATTTAAAAACGTATTACAAATGATCCCAAAACGGTAAATTTTTGAAAAGGTTATAGCAGTTGAAACAAACCACCGTTTTCCACTCAAAAATAGTTTTAAATATTTTGAAAAAACGGTGTTATACTGCTATAGCTTTTTTGCAAAAATTTACCGTTTGGGATCATAAATATGTTTTTAAATGTACTTTTCGGAAAAAATACAAAAAAATTGTTAAAGTTTCTTTTTCAATTACATAAAATTCTCGGCCCACTCCGGGAGTAGTGGGGATGATTTGCAGAATTGATGAAGTTTTTATGAGAAAAAAAGGGCGAAATTCGAAAAATCTCGAAAAACTGAAAAATTACAAAAAAAAACTTAAAACATTTTTTTGAATTTTTTCGGAAAAGTACATTTTAAAAACAAATTTAGATCCCAAAACGGTACATTTTGAAAAATTATAGCATTTGAAACAAAACGGTGTTTGTGTTTTTTTAAAATTCATAACTTTTTTGAGTTTGATGGAAAAAATTTGAAAAACTCTGAAAAACTTCGTAAGCTAGAAAAAGAAGAAAAACTTTCAGCCAATTCTAAAGGGGTCGGGTTCAAAATTGGCGAAATGGGATGGAATACCCCATATACAGCACAATTAGATTCAAAAACGGCACATAAGATTGATGTCGCCTTAATCATGTCACGCGGTATGTCTTCGGGTTGGCTCTAAATATGATCATATTCTGCGTGACGAAAAACGACAAGTCGCTTGGGTGTGAAAATATCTGAGATATTAAGGCAAAGAAAATGTATTGTGGAGTGTGGATTGTGATTAAAATGCCTACTTATTATATAACAAGTAATATTCTCTAGATCTGGGCTCGCAAAAATTATTGATAGTGCCCAGCTACAATTATCTAAATTCTGCAAAAGGACTTTTCCCTTGTCAAGCTTATTGGCATTGGGATACTCTATACAACAACTCACGGTTCCGCAATAGATTAAGTGTGCGGGACAACAACGCTTTAAGAATGGTATATTTTCCGTTCTTTTCTGGTAAGGTAATATACAAAAGTAGAATTCTGAGTTTAGCTAATGGTAGTCTACTAGTTAATCATTTCCTTGGGTTAAATGTCTCTTGGCCAATTCTTTGTTAAAAACTTATAGATTACGACTGTTATTAACTGTATTCTTACATGCTTACATCGTTTTGTTAAAATTGTATACGGCAAAATATATAAATTCTAAGTTTTAAGTTTTAAATAATTATTACCCATTTAAGATGTCAACCATTGTTTGCACTATAAAAGTCATACAAGCTCTTATTGTGATAATTACTGCGCAATAACTAAATGAAATGAAATCAAATTAAAAATGTTTTCCATTTACCAGCCCAGATTTAATCTAGACAAATTAGGTAAAATCATTCGCAATATCTACGTTGTCAAGAATATTAATCTATGTTTTCTGAACTTCAGTTAAATTTCTACGAATGGAATTAGTTTTCGGCATCATTTTTTAAATTTTTTATTTCATCTTTTACTCCTGTCACACTCCCTTAGCTTTATTAGATGCAAGGTACACATATAGCTGTACAATATAAAATAACGTTATGGTTAATTTCATAAGGAAAAACTCTAATAAAAATTGTTAATAAACAATTTCATTCTGTCATTCCACTAGTGGTGGCTATAAAAACATTTCATATTAAGGCATATCGAATCCCGAAGATCAGTTGTAGTTCCGGATTTCGGGATTTTTGAATGAATGACAAGTCCCGGAATTTCTTGGTATATTTATTCTGAATTTGTAATACCGCGATCCCCGAAGAAATCCCAGAAATTCCTGGATTTACAATTTAAAAACAAGTAAGGAAGGTTAAGTCGGGTCGTAACCGAACATTACATACTCAGTTGAGAGCTATGGTGACAACATAAGGGAAAATAACCATAGTAGGAAAATGAACGAGGGAAACCCTGGAATGTGTTTGTATGACATGTGTATCAAATGAAAGGCATTAAAGAGTATTTTA